>VZUI01055165.1:0-42141 GCA_013401135.1 Cettia cetti | reverse complement strand
AAGCCAGGAGCCAGAGAGCAACTGCCCCCCACCCCTTCCTTTCCTGCCTTGGACAAGCACCCATAAGCACCCAGCAATTAGTTCCCTTGACAACCCAATGGGGAAAAATTCCACAAACAAAAAAACAAATTCAACCCTCAACAATCATTGACTCCAGAACATCGTCTCATTTGCACCTTAACTCAGGCAGAGGCATCTTTCATTATGCAATTCATAACACACTGATGGAGATTCAGAGACGGGCTGGACATCAGTCAGTGGGTGATATGCAATTGTATTGTGCATTGCTTGTTTCTTTTTATTATTATTACTGTTATATTTTAGTTTATGTCAATTTTTAAACCCTTCTTATCTCAATTTTCTTCCCCATTCCACTGTGTGTTGCTTAGCTGCCAGCTGGGATTAAACCACAACAGACATTTATACCTAATTTATGAATGGAAAACATTTCCTTCAGCTGTGCATCTATTCTGGAATAAATCAGTGTTAAAGATTGTGTAAATGTTTTTTCTGTTTGAAAATTTTATTGATCATGAATGGTAACACGTTTTATAACTATATAACTATCATAAGATTTAGAATAAGTAGGATCATTTACATTACAAATAATTATTTGTATTTGTAATGTAAATTATTACATTTTTTGACTAGTGGGTCAGAACAAATTATGTAGTTACTTAGATCATGTGATCTCCCATATCACCAAATCCACAATAAATATTGTGTTAGCTGGTTTGTTTAACATGACAAGGACATAACAGTCAGTTTCAGTCCCAGTGGAAACAGAAAAGCTAATTGTATGTCTTTTAATCAGATACTCGACAGAACACAATGCTTTTGTTCTGTATAGGTGAGTGCGATTGAGAGATTCGTATTCTGGCAAAATATGCCGTAAAGTAATACGAAAATGAGAAACCAATAAAAAACAGTCATTCTATTTGGACAGCAAATTGAGTTCCTCTGAGTTGGATTTTGCTTTTGTCCTTGTGAAGCTGGCAAAAGTGTTTCCAATGCTTTGAGTAAAACAAGGATTGGATCCACCATGATACTGAAGTGTGACTCAGATAGTAGTTTTGATGTACAGAGGCTGCTGCTTTGAATTACAGGATCACTCATGCAGTTCAGCTTGAAAATAGGACAGACACAGTATTTACCTTTGGAGTACATGCAATATTTTAATTAAGGGATAATGTAATTATTATACATTCCTGTCCCAGGATAACAGTCTTCTGCTATTGGATGAAAGCCAAGAAAGTCAAACAGTTAATGAACATAAACACTGAGATGTAAATGTTTCCAAAGAGTGGACATTTGTGCTTGGGATATAATTTCACTTTAATTTGCTGCAAAGAGAGGCTTCTCTACTTAAAATAGCAGTAAAAGATTCTGACACTTGACCTGAAGATATCCTGAATGCTGCCTTTCTTTGCCAAAGATGATGTCATTTTCTTAGTGTTATCAACTCTGATCTACACCTTTGCAGCACAGCTGCAACAGATTTTCCCCATCTGCTTTAACTATTTCAAATTATTCACATGGATCTGTTTTATTATTTATAGAGGGATAACGCTTAAGAGATTTCAAAGTAAATATGGATCCAATTGTGTTACAGATACATCCTAGTAAGATTCCAGATTCTGTTCTTCATGGAATTTAACAATTTGCTAAATATTTGTATTTCCATGTGATCTACAGCTATTTGCTATTTGTATTGCAATGTCTCTATTGAAACAAATATCTTCATTTTATTCATAGATAAGCCTGGTATTCAAGAATCTGGGTGTTAGTTATAGATAATATCACTGAATTGTCTTGTCTGACTAATAAAGTTTTACAACTGACATAAAAGAAAGCAATAGAGAAGACAACAAATAATTCTTCATAGGCATACAAAGAATTGGGACAAAGGAAACAGAGTTTGGTCTGCTGATCTGTTCCTACCAATCAATTTTTTCTCCTAAAATATATAAATAAAAAATAAGTATCTACTTCTCTTAGGCTTTCTACAAAAATCACTGAGTTTTCATATTTTCTGTAAATGCCAGTGGCAATAGCCTGGCATTAAACAATGCTTTAAAAGGACTGAAACAGAAAGACTTTAATACAGCTGTAAGGGAAACACACGCTGCCTCACTAGGAAACATTTCCTGAGCAGAGGGTTTGCAGGACTGTGGAACAACCTCCCTATGGAAATGATGTTGCATTATTTACCTCAGTGCTGCCAATTAACTGAGCAGATCTCTAAGAAATGTGAAGCTAGCTTTTCGGGAAAAGTGCTGGTCATTTAGCTGTGAATTCTGTATGAGTTCTGCCGTCTGTAGTGGGCCAGGTTCATATCTTTAGTACATAAGATTTATCAAAATTTTCAGGGCAAACAGTAGATCATATAAACTGAAAATGAGACTTTCCTGGTTTTTATCCATCTGCATTGTAGTAACTGTTCCTACTGCCAGAAATCCATGTGTAATGTGAGTAATGTTTCATTTTGAAATTTTTGCTTCAAATAAACTGATGCTTATTAGTGCATGTCATTCAGTTTGAAAGTACCAAAACTGTTTCTAATCACTTTCAAAGTAATTTTGCAGCCTTCTTCTAGAAGTCTTATGAATTTAGTAAGTTTCAGTATTTGGAAGGAAAAAACCAAATAACTGGAGGTAATATTTTCCCTTCTTATTGGTGATCACTTTAAAAGACACAAACAAGATTTCCAGAAATCTACTAGACTTGATTTATCACTTGCACTCTGACCTTTTCCATCATACTGACAGTACAAAAGCCCTTTAAAATGGAAATAACCCAGTGGTTCAAAAGGTTCTTGATGTAAATGAAAATCAGACTCAGTAAATAGAAAGAACACTGAGGAAAATTAACGCTGCAGTGAAGGAAGTAAAATGCATTCTCCTGAAATACATGCTAATTACATAGAGTAGAGAAAGTTCAAATGAGACCCTGAATCTCAGTGCATAGGAAGTCAAACATGAACACAGGAAAGGTATCACTGCACATGTTAATCTAAAATAGACAAGGAGTCCCCTGCCTCCTGCCCACATCTATTGATTTTACAGCTGTTGACTTTCCTTTTTTTTTTTTTTCTTTTTTGGGGGTTTTGGTTGGTTGGTTTTGTTGTGGCTTTGTTTTGGTTTTGTTTGTTAGGATTTTTGGTTTGTTTTATTTTGCTCTGTACTTTATATGGTGATTTTTTTCATTTCATAGAACATCAAAATCTTATTCTGAATCATGTCGGAAAGAGCTTGGGCTACCATCCTAAGAGTATTCAGCTCATTGAGACATTAAATGTATTCCTGACTGCACTGCTCACATAATCATAGCATACCAGACAAACTAACCCAGGAAACTCATAGTAAATTCAAGATTACCTTTCTTTTTTCTTTCCATGAAAAGTCAGACCATAAAGCAGTAAATGTTATTATTTTTCTCTGTGTTCACTGACTTTTGGGGTAAAAATGCAATTCAAGATAAGAAGAATGTATCATTAACTTTGTTCAAGAGACTAAAGATTAATTAGCAAGTGTCCAGGAGAGATCAGTGTGAAAACAAACACAAATGGCAAGAATTTTTGAAGGAACTGTTATAGTCAGGCAAACTACTTTATTTGTTGCAAATAAGTTTGCTATTTTATGTCTGAATTTGAATTGTCCTTTTCACTTAGTTGATATGCTTCAAATGTCAGAAGGAAGCAATATTAGGTAGTAATTAAAACATTATCAATGACTGTTGGAGAAACTAGGAATACTACAAAAGTCAGTAATCTTGACCTAAGGCAAAACCATCAGTAATTTATTATCATGCTTGGTTTGTTTTGGTTTTAGGTTTTTTTTCTTTTGTAAGATCCTGAAAATATAATATCAACTTCTATAAAGTCCCTGGAAACGGACAAAAAAGCCTCATTAAACTATGGTTTGGCAAATCTTGGCTTTTCAGATAAGTGAAAATTGTTAGGGGAAGTTTGATTTCTGCTATGTGATTTAGCTGCTTACATTCAAACATACATGTGATTGGGGGAAGTTTTATCAAGGGTAATAGAAAAGACACTCAGAATGGCTTATTTTGGAAATTTTCCCAACCACTTAAAAACGTAAATATACAATATACTCCTAGAAATAGCATTCTGTATTTCTGGAAAAGCCTTGGACTCTGCTTTCTGCTTGTGAAAAGAAATTATAGAAAGAATTCTTCTGGAGGCATATGCTATGCATTTTCTAACAGGCAACAAATTTTATTACTAGTGTGTTTTTATTGTCTCCTTGGTGAAGTTAAGCATGCAATAAGCTACACACTATTTGCCAGGAGTTACATAAATCATCCTTGCTCTTGAAAAGGAAATTTGGCTGTATGAAAATAATAATTAAGTAAAATAAGATCTGTAATAAAAGGAGTGTTTCAGCATTACAGTTTCCTGTCTTATAGAAATACCACCTTTACATACACTTGTAACAGAAAGATAACTTAAGGTTAATAAGCGCTTTAAAAAAAAATCAGCTTAATCACCTGACAGTTCCCTAAGCAGACAGGTGCTTTAAAAAGTAATGCAACATAATACAAAATATTTGATTATATGGTGTTTTGAGAGAGCTTGTAAATCCTTACTACCAGACCTGGCTGACACTAAAGAACTGTTTCTCTCACCCAGGAAAGAAGAGACCAGACAAACTGCGTTCATCAGAACCTGTCAGTCATAAAGTCAGCTTGTCTCTATTAGAAATACCTGTAAAATGCATATATAAAAAAGAATTGGAGAGAGTCATGTCTTGATCCTTTAGGATTCTCATGGTTCTAAGGAGGATTAAGAAGATATATTAAATGCATGTGGTAAAAGACAGAATATTGTTCCAGCAGGCATAACAAAATTAATTTTTCCTCTTGATATTTGTAAAGTCAGTCATAGCCTAATCTATCCCCTAGATTAAAAAAAAAAAAAAAAAAAGCTTTTGATGTATAGTATCATGCAGCGTTCCTCAGTCTTTATTCATTCTCAATATTTTGAAACAAATATACTTTCTCAATATCATCTTGTTAATATGGTCACAAATGGACCCCTTGCATACCTCCTTAGTTATTGCTGAAGCACAACATCTGGATAAACACTGGCACTCACTGTTGACCTCCAGTGCACTACCAGACCCTGCTACCTCCTTCCACCCATCCCTCTCTCTCTATTGTATTATATAATAATAATGATACATATTAATTCTTTCTATTGAAAGAAAGACAAACTTGCTTTATGTTTTGACTTTTCATGGAAAGGAAAAACTGTGCAACCAGGTTTCAGTGGTGAACTTGAAAATAAAGCTCTGTGCTATGCAATACATTTTTTGATGTGATACTGAGATCCACATTTGTGTAAGAACACACCATTGTGATTCTATATCTTTATTGTGAACTCTATGGTACATACTGCTCACTGAACTGGGAAGAAAACCTCTCTCAGTAATTCAGGAATGAGAATATTTTATTTCACTTCCAGTTTGAATCAAGCAAACTAAAAATGAAGTCAGTTATGAGACTGTAATTGTCCCATCAGTGACAGATGAGAGTAGTGATCTGAGTCTTTCTCCTTTCAAGCTCATTACAGAAGATTTAATACAGTGAATGACAGCATACTCATTAAGAAACAGAGGTGTTTGGAAGATTTAATCCAAATGAGGACAGTTTGGAGCCATTAAGATTTTTGTAGGAAATGCAGCAACCCAAATCCCCAGAGGAACCCTATATTGGGATTTGCTCTCTCTACTGGATTATTAATGAATGTGTGAGGCTCGTACAAATGAGTCATCCAGAGCTGCAGCAGATTTCTGTTTTCTTAAATGTCTCATTACAGTATGTGTCAATATGGCAATGTTACAATTGCTAGGCACATAGAAACACAACTAGACATTAACATCTGAATTTCAGCAATAATTTTTAAAGCCCTAAATGTTAACCAGTGTTTTCCACGCAGAAATTAAATAGAATCTGAACAACATGTTTTATTGCAGTGTAAAATGTTTCATTATGTAAAGCTAAATATCCAGAAGATGATTGTTCTAACAGAACCATGTCCTTATTTTAATATCTCCAGGATAAAGAGTGAAAACTTATGCTTTGATTACCTACAAAACACTCACTTTACTCAAACAGGATTTTCTTTGAGATGCCTGCATTTTCAGAAAGGACAGCATTTTGTTCACACTATTTATAAAATCATTAAATTTTTTTTCAGCATAAAACTGAAACACAACTCTTTCAAAGAACTGTTTCAGCATTAGTTCTCTGAGAATTGGACTGTACTGTAGAAAATATAAGCAAGGAATTATGTAACACCTACCTATATCAGGAAGGTGAAATCACAGAATTTTCTTGAAATGTCGTTGTCATGCAAAGCAGTCATTGAGAGTCTCCTGCACTGAGGAACTTCACACAATACTATACATCAAAAGCTATTTTTTTTTCTTAATCTAGAGGATAGATTAGGCTATGACTGACTTTACAAATATCAAGAGGAAAAACCAATTTTGTTATGCCTGCTGGAACAATATTCTGTCTCTTACCACATGCATTTAATATATCTTCTTAATCCTCTTTAGAACCATGAGAATCCCAAAGGATCAAGGCATGACGCTTTCCAGTTCTTTTTTATATATGCATTTTACAGATATATCTGATACTTCTGATATGTTTAATTTTATCCTAATATGCTAGGATATCATATCTAATATGATATCCTAGCATATTAGGATAAAATTAAACATAAAACATTAGTTAGCAGTTTTTGTGGAAGCATGACAGTACTGTAAAAAGAATCAGGAAATTAGAGGATATCCTAAATACTAAAACTGTACTAGTCAATTCAGTGCACATATTTGAAAGCAATGGAATTATAACTGAAAACACAAGAATTCAAATGTAAAGAATGGTTAAAATGTGTCAGTTTTAATATTTGAAGAGTATGATTCTGCAAGAAATAGAGGAATTTTTTTTCCACATATACCTTATTAATAAAGATCAATTTATTGAATGCTGCAAGTAAAACAAACAATTAGCTGAGAATTATTGCATTTTTATTTCTTTTTCCAGTATCACCATTTTTTTCCATGATAAATCTAGGGAAAAGAAAGATACTATAACTTTAAATTAATTTATGTTGAGCACAGTGTGTAGCAGAGTCAATTCATGTTGCCATGGCAACAGACACTGAAAATTTAAACATCCAGTGACAGACTGAATTCCCTGTAAAGAAGCTACTCTGCATTAAAATTATATACTAGTGAAACATTAAACAGATCTACATACAATCTATTTATGTTATGCTGACAGCTTGAATATAGCTTTTAAAGAATATAACTATTCAGACACTAAGTTTATTATTTCAGTTTAAATTTCTCTGAGATTTAAGGGGCAACCTGAAGACCAGTAAGTAAAAAGATGAAGCAGCCAGTTAAGGGGGACTCTTGAAAGAAGCTACCTTTTTATTTATTTATTTTTTTAAAAAAATCAATTGCATTATCTGCCTATCATATATATTTGATTAAAATTGCCTGTGCAAAATATATCATCCCACACACAAAATTAAGCCTGTAGGTTGTCCTTTGCATACTCATTACAAGAAAGGATTTGAAAGCCTCATAATGCATAAATATTTCTCAGGAGGTTCTTTAACAACTTGCAGCATTCCTGGATTAGAGAATAAATATGTTGTGTTTGTACTCAGAATTTTTTACGTAAACCAGCCTTATGTATTCTAAACGCAGAAGAATTTCTTGGGCAGAAAGTTTCATGTCATAGACGTAAATCAAGTGGACGAAAAAGAATTTTATTGTCTACCAGTTAGACTATCCAATAAAAGGATACAGAAGATGTAGACATGAAGTGAAACCACCACCATGATTTATACTCTGAAAAATTACCATTTGACCCTACATGGAGCAGAAGACACTGCTTTAGATCTGGTGAACAGAATTCCTCCCACAGCACACCTTTAACGGCTGTGCTTTAAAAGAATCACATTCTGAAAAAGCTGTATCAGATTTTGAAAAAGAAGTAATTGGCAATGATTCTAACCAAAGAGGATTTAATTAACTATTCCTACTTCGTGGTGTATTTAATTTGTACATTAAAGACATGGAAACATTGCCAAGATTTATGTCTAATTTTAATGTCCTTCTTAGTATTCCTCATATTCCTCTGTTTAGCTCCTGACACTCCTAGTCTTCTACCGTCTGTGAAAATGCACAGGAAGTTCAGGCTATTGAAAAATCCATCCTGGAGAATTCCAAACATTTACAAAAATAATGATACTATCTTTTTTCAATATCAGCTTATTAAAATGCTCACAAATGGAGCCCTTGCATACCACCTTAGTTATTGCTGAAGCACAACATCTGGATAAACACTGCACTCACCATTGACCTCCAGTGCACTTCCAGACCCTGCAATCTCCTTCCACACATCCCTCCCCTCTCCTCAGTGTTTGCCCCTTTGTGCTCATGACAGCTCTGATACAGCACAGTGGTGCTCCTAAGTTGCTAGGAGCAGAGCTGCAGAGCAGGAACTGTGAGAAAGTCCCTGGGACCCTGTTCCTGCTTCTCCTGGGAGCTGCATCATGTTCTGGACAAACTCTGTCTTGAGGTAGCCTGCAGGTAACCCTGCATTCTTGTGTCTGGTCATGCATATCCCTGCACCCAGCTGTGACCCACCCTGGACCTGCCTAGTTAGCCTTGTGTAGTGGTCCTGCTGGGTGGCCCTGGCAGCTGTCACTTCTCTCTGCTGTGCCCTGTCCCCTAACACTGTGGGGCTGCATCCTGTCTTCCTGCCTGCTCCACTGCCACCCCCAGCTCCAGCAGCACCCTCCTGGTGCTGCCTCATATCTCACTTGCTGAACTGCTGATCTGAACTTTTACTTCGAAAGTTTCTTGCCTTGTTTAAAGCAGGAAACACTACTGTTTATTTACATAGGATTTTGTAGCAGCATAAGGAAGAAATGAAACATGAACAAAACCATGGCACAGTTACTAGCTCCAGCTATCCAGCTGCATCATGTACATGCCAGGACACACTTAGCCCAAGTGCCTCTAATGCCCATGAAGGACTCCAGGACTCCTGGCTACACCACACCTCCACAATGCCAAACCCAGAATAATCTGCTTTCCCAGCTGTAATGGAGATCTGGAGCTCAGAGCTTCTTTCACTGGTCAGTCAAATTTTTGTTTGTCTTCTTCCCTGAACAATGTGGAGAACATTTTTGAGGTAAGGCCTTTTCTGGTACCTTACCATGTTACTGTTGATACAATATCGTAGGAGGTGTTCAATAATGAGCCCCTACTTATGCATCCAGGATGAGTGAGTAACTGATTACCTTTTTTCAGGGCTTTCAGTAGACAGTGCTTAAAGATAGCTTTTCACACAGAGAAACATTATGTGTTTGTGGTGACCTTTTGTGAATGCATTGAAAAGATAAGAAAATGAGAACATTTTGCCAGGAAAACAGGGCAGCTCTGAGCAGAAGCCGAAAGTGAAGCAGCAAATTGCCTGGAGTAGGAAAACATCTGGCATCCTTCAGTGCTCCTACTGAAGGGGAGGTCAAGACTAGTAGAGTACCTGTGGGGATATGAGAGGGAAAGCAGAGCATCCCTTCACAGAAACAGATGGTCTAATTTTGTTCTAGGAAATAGACCAGGAACAGTAGTGAAAATAACCTCAATTTTCCACCATTCTATCCACCAGTTCCTTCTCCCTTGTGTTCTGTCTTCCTTCCATGACAACTGTAGGTGAGCTCTGTCCACTCTTATCCATCTGACCAGAAATGAAATGCTGTCTTTGGCACCACTGAGAAGCCTCCAGAAGATAAGGACGTCTTCATCATCTCTAACATGCTGCAGAGAGGAAATCAACAGCACAGAATATTCCAGCTTAATCTTACCAAACAACTGTCCTGTTTCTTACAAAAATGAATGATTGAATTGTACAAACAATTGGTGTATCTGTTTTGCCCAGGGCAAGAATGAGTGGCTCTGTTGGAGCTGAGCAAACTGAGCTGTCCCCCAGCCCTAGCTGAGAGCAAAGGGTACCATGGGCAGCCTCAGCCCTGGGCCTTGGGCACCCCCAGGCATTGGTACACCTGTTGTGAGACCAGCTCAGTGGGGCCCATGGACAAACACGGCAGGGCTGTGGGGAGCCAGACAAGGTCCTTGCTGTGGCATTGCTGGGGCACAGTCCTGGGACTGAGATGGGGTCCTGGGCTGAAAACAGGTGACAAGAGCCTCAGGAGGGGCAGGCAGGGACAGTAAGAGCTTTCACTGTGCATGGTGATGCCTTAAGTTTTTAGCTTTTATATTTTTCAGATCCTCTATTGCATTAGTGTATAATTCTGAATTCCATATAGAGTATTATCAGTAAGCTCCCTTCACATGTTTTGTCGGACAAAACAATTCTTCCAGGCCTGAGAACTAAGGACACTTCTGCCTCAGGCCCCATTAAGAATAAACAAAAGTGAATTGGGTGGAAAGCAAACTGGGGAAATTATGACTTCATTACCTGAAGCTATAATTGGACAATCAACCTCTGATATGCAGAGACCAAACTTATATCTCTCTGAGAAACTTGTGACTGTCATCCATCTTGGGTGTAGCCTCTGCCAGGCTTTTGCACTGCCCAAGAGGTACCTACTGAAGGCCTTTAATAAATACCTACTTTATTCTTTTAACTCTGTCTAGTCTCTGTTCTAGGTAGCCACCCCAAGGCACCAATGGCATTAGTGACTCACAAAGGCTGTCATTCCAGAGGAAAATGTGCAGCCACTAAACATTGCTGTTGGCTTCTTGAGAGGAAAAGCAAGGCTGTTCCATGAATTTTACATCAAATTTTGCTTATATTTAAATATAATGGTTTCCTTCCAAATATTCTTGAAGAAAATTTGTATCATTCAAGTTATAATGTCCTCAGCAAAAAACATCCTGCTGCTCCTTTTCTAGAGGTATAACAGCTGACAAATACAAAGTTTTGTTTTCATATAGGTCATGACTGAAATTTCTTTCAGCGTTTATTGTCCCAAAAATCTAGTCTGCCAATGTGTTCTATTATTTAATTACACTACAAAAATTGCTATATAGCTCTCTTAATAGTATAGTGGATTCAATTTTCACTAGCAAGCTCACACTTTTCTGTCTTAAAAAAAAAAAATTGTTAAGTCAATAAATTAACAGAAATTCTTCTTTTACTTTCAGATTATGAACAAGACTGTGTTTTGCTATGAAAGTAACTTATGACATGAAATATCTCATAATAATGTTAGATGGCACACAAAGAACAGCAGGGATGAGTTTTAATTAAGATAAAGGGATGAGTTGAGGAATCTGGTAATAAAAATTGCATCTCAGAAATGAAACATCCAAACATCCATCAGGTGTCCTTGCTGCATGTTTTCAAGGCTTATTTAGGAACAGTAAAACAAATAAATCTCTTCATGATAAGTTAATTAACTTCTAAGACTTGAAGAGATTTTGAGGTTCTGCTGGCTGTTTTAATCACCAAATTTTTGGTTTACTTCCTGTTCTGGAACTGCTGAGTAAACCACAAAGTTTATATTGATACAATTTGGAAGTGGAGGGTGGGTGGTGGCGGTGTTCTATAAGATTCTTCAGCATAAATCAGTCCAAGCACACAGAGTCAAGTCAGTATAAGATTAGCTCAATTACTTTTAAGTGGAATGCATGTTTTCTTCTGACATCCTAAGAGTTTCATATTTTCTGCTGTATAACAAAGAAACCAACCCTTGGGATGACTAAGAGATGAAACAGCTTTGGTGATTCATCCTAGCTCAAGAATGAGCATGTACAAACATAATAAAAAAAAAAGTATTTACTCAGTTCAGATTTGGAGATCTACTTTACAGCAAGAGAAATATACCACTCAAGGCAGGCCTACATCGAATAATAATAGCACTGCCTATTTTTTTTTTCCTTTTCTATGACTGAAAGTAATGTGAATTATTTATGAATTGCTTCTTCTCTACAAAAATGCAGCCACTTCAGGGACATACCTGTAATTGAAATGTCTCTTGCAACATTTTGAGAAGCAAAAGCATTTTCAGTGGAATGAAAAGAAAATAGTGAAAAAGATTGCAATAGCCCTAGAATATGTAAAGATATTTTGATAATCTTTTTTTTAATAGATGGCACGTTTTTCTGAAAGTAAAGTGATCTATTTTCTCAAAATCAAAATAAACTACAGTAAGGAAGAGTTTTGAGAAACAATTCAATTTTTATAGATAATCAAAAACGGTATTTCTTTATTTTACAGTTTTGATGATGCTATCCTGGAAATACTGCATACTTCTATAGAGGAATCTGAGACAGAATTCTGAAATTATTCTGTTAAGATATGGAAGATGACATCAAAAATTCACTTTCAAATTTTGTGATTCTTGTACTAAAATACCTCATCAGCAGAGACTTCCTTTGTAGTCATGTCTTACACTCTCTAAAACACTGCACTTTAACCCACGACTAAGAGAAAATGCC
The DNA here is from genome assembly GCA_013401135.1 of Cettia cetti. NCBI lineage: Eukaryota > Metazoa > Chordata > Aves > Passeriformes > Sylviidae > Cettia > Cettia cetti. The sequence continues at coordinate 29,626 of VZUI01055165.1, read as the reverse complement.
TAAGATAATAGTATTTCTTAATCAGCCAGAAAGCTTGCAATTAACACAATGATACTTCCTCCCCCACTCCTAAGGCTTTATCCACTGCATCTGATGCACTGTGCTTGCAGCTGGCACATTTATTTTTCTAGGATAGTAAACAGCTAGTGGCATAGACTGTTGTCACAGGATAATTCAAAGTACTTCTGAGCAATGTTTGTTGGTTGTTAAGATGCTGATGTCAAAGTGCAGAGACTGAGGGCATTACAATATTCAACTGAATTTTTGGATCACTGAGATGAAGCATGCATGTCACTAGTGAAATGGTGAACGAGCATTTAGTATAGGGAATCATGCAGAACTTAGTACTCATACTGTTGATCTAAGCTTCCAAAATGACAAGAACATGTTAAAAGAACGTTGTAATATGTCCTTGTCATTTTGGAAGCTTGCCGCTTTGTGAAAATTTGGGGCCCTTTCTGATTTTCTGAACTGTGTTTCTCTTCTACTATAAATTCTGATAGGGTGCTAAGCCTGAAATAAATGGCATGAACACATCACCAGGCATTAAATTAAATGAGTAAGCAGTGCTAGTCAAATCTCATAATTCCTGACTTATCCAATATGCAGCTGACAATGCATGTTCGTCCACTCTACCTAGGCATGGATGCGTGCACAACAGAGCAGGCAGAAAAACAGTGTCAAACAAAGTAAGCTAAAGCTAAACATATTACTTTATCAGAGAGTGGCAGCATTTCAGGTACAGACCTTGAAGTTCTCTGCTACAGTGACTTAGCACTATTACTGTCACTGGCATAACAAGGTTGTCAATTTAATTAGTTTATACAGAGGTAAGGAGTTCCAGAGGAAAGAGTTTGGGTTAATACACTAGAGAAGTATACTTTACACTAGATAAGAATACTTAATAGAGCCCAAAGTGCGTTTTGATGGTAGGGACATCACAAGCATATTTAAAAGGCATTAAGGCTTCTATGTTTGAGCTACCATAATAGGCTTAAAGTCCTTATAGAGTGGGCAAGGTCTGTGTTTTAGAGACACAGTGAAGAATTTTGTTCATGGGATAGAAAATACTATATGCAAGTTTTGCATGTGCATGAGTGAGTGAATTAAACAGAACTGAGACTAGAAATCTTCCAAACTCACTGTCAATTTATTGACAATACCAACATCATCATCTGGATTTTTTTTATTTGAATGGAAGGAGACACTAGCTAAAGTTACCCTCAGCGTGTCATGAGTAATGGGAATGCAGCAATTTGGAGCTGTCCACATGCTAGCTTGTCAAAAGAAGAATTAAGTAGAAAACAAGGTCTAGAGTGCCAATTTTACATTTTTCATCCATTGGGGGTGGGGGGGGGGGTGGGGCGGCGGCAGGGAATGGTGAAGGCAGTTCTCCTAAGGGAAATTTTTTAAATAGCCTGCCCAGAAAAAAAACTTGAGGTGATTAAGTTGAAAACAAACTGCAACCAGTAGGGAAGCCTTTAGCAAATAATAATAATAATAAAAATAATTTAAAAAAAATAAAAAGGCTAGTTTGGACAGATGTCTAGAAGCTTTAGCTTCAACTAGACGCTAGAATCAAAATTCCACTGGTAGTTTTAAATCTTTTCAGACACAAGTCAGAATGACAATGTAGTCTTAAAACAGAAATACAAAATGCTAAAAAAAATGTTGTGGTGAAGATAGATACAGGCATAGAAGCCTCAAGGACTTTTTTCCATATTAGACATTCCAGTGATACCCCACAATATATATTAATCCTTGTATTGATGAACTACCTTTCCAGGCTACAAGATAATTCGCTTTCCATACTGTATTATCAACAATGAGCTGAGGTGTTCAGAGTTAGGTGTGAACAAGGTTTTAAGATGAAGCTTAATGTCCTGGCTCAAGGACAGATAGTGTTATAGTTCATATTCAAAGAAATAAATCTGATGAGAGCACCTCAGAAAAACGAATCAATTAAAAATTACATCCATTTGAAATAGTGGAAACCTCACAATATCTGCCAATTCTGCTGCATTGTATTCCCACACTCAGAACAGCACTGAGATTAAAAGTTCATGGACAGAACTTTGGCTCCAACTTGGCAAAACGCACCAAGAACATACCTCTTAACCATGACCTGATTCTGGAAATGAGGTTCTGAAAAAAACACCTCATTGGCTTTCTATCTCTCAGTCAACTGAAATATTACCTTCTTTTACAGAGGTTTGAGATTATGAATTACAAATAATTACCATAACAACTTATGCTATGACATACCCTGCATGTATAATATGTTTAAGAACACCTTATGACAAGGAAAACTTAAAGAAATGTATACAGTAGAAAGATTGTATTTTAGCTTTTAGTATAACAATGATGCCATTTCCAAGTTGCTTTGGCTTATCCCAGACTCCCTATAGAGCATATAATGGGTACTTATATTTTGTCTGCATTTGTGGATACCATTTCAAAAGAATGGATGGAATTCACATTGTCATATTTAAAGACTCAGTTGGATGCGGGTCCATTGCTCCAGGCACAATCTCAATGTATTAATGATATGTGGAAAGGCGAGTTTAAGATCTGGAACACATTTTTCTGTTACAAACGTAATCAAAAATCAAAGAATGTTAGAATTAATGTTTAAATTAGCTGATTATCTGTTTGTGTCTTTAGTATTGAAGATTTATCCTTGACTGAATTTTAGTTTTATATATTGTTCAAAAGCTGGTTGTTTTGATTTACTCTTCAAGTAGTATATAGTATTCTCATGTTTATCCCACAAAAGGGATTATTTTTTTTCATAGACGAATGAGTTGCATAGTGTCAACCATCACTTCTATGAAAGTAAACAGAAAAAAAAATAAAGTAGGCACAAGAGTAAATTATATTCTCAACAGCAAGAAAAAAGAATTATGATAGCTACATGGCATTTTCCTTAAAATAATACAAAGATAAATGCTCTTGTGGAATAATTTGAAAAAGAAAATTTAAAACGTGTCGAAGTTTAAATTTAGGCTTCCATATAGAACACATTGTACTAAAAATGGAAGATTAAATACAAAGTAAAGAATTTACATGGCAGGGAGCTGTGCTGGCTAGGAAGTGGGCAATTTAATTTCTCCACAAGCATGAAACTCTAGCATGAATTATTTTGCTTCATGCACAGTCCTGCTGTTTTCTCTTCTTTCCTCAATCATGGTTTATTGCATAAAGTCCCACCTCATCTTCTTTGATTGTTTAATTTTAGCAGGATTTTTTCATGGCACCAGTTGTAGAAATAAGCTTTATTCTGCAAGTAATACATAAACATATTATTTTAATCCACAAGATCACTAGGGCTATTTCAAGTTAGAAAAAATATTATTCCAATATTTTATTTCCAGTAAACCATTTAACTGAATTTTAATAAGGTATCCAAGCCATAATCCAATATTACTTTTCCAACAACTCTTACTTTCTTCAGTGGATGCCTTGGATTTCTTATGAATAAGTTAACTCCTAAGGAAAAACAGGGAGATCAGCTCATCTCAGTAAGATTAAACTCCACTAAGCTAGTAGGGCTAATTTTAGGATGTGAATGAAGAAAACCAGTAGGACCAGGTTGTCGCCCGTTCTTTGCTATTCTTACTAAGCCTTCTATAGTTTACATTTTTTGGAGTCAGATTCTCACACACTTGCTATAAACAATTCTATGCTGTTTACCTAATGAACTTTATTGTTGACATTTCCTCCTGGTAGGAGGGACAATTGATGGACACTTTCTCAGATCAGTGGAATTGAAAAGGTTGAACCTCAGTCTTCCAACGTGGTCTCATTTCTGGAAACCTATATAAACTGAAAGGAAAATTAAACTTCCTCTTTTCCCACTCCAACTCTGATGTGGTGTCTTTCTTGTAATGGTAGTGCGTCACCAGGTCATGTTTGTTGTTGAGAACCACAGAGGGACAACCAGAATGCTTTGGAAAGGCTTCAGAAATGTTTGGAGAATACAGATCACTAGGGAAAAGTGATGAGTTTTCAGGTGGTAAGCACCCAGAAAGTCAGAAGGTTTGGACTGTATATTCAAAAAACAATAATGTTACTGTTCTAGAGCACTTAAAGGTAGATCTATAAGAATAGATTATATTTTGTCAGTGAGTGACCTTTCCCACTAATCCCAAGTAGCCCAAACGTGCTTACATGCATACTTCATTATTTTAATAACTGAACTAAATATAGAAACACATGTATAAATCACAATGAACTCTCAACAAATAAAGTGAGAAATTAATTAGTAGGTCATGAACAAAAATTTACCTAAAAAATTGTTGTAAAGGCAGCAGTTTACATATCAGCCCACAGAACCACAGAATATATTATGCTCCTGAAACAGTAGAAGAAACTGAGCCTTCTGTATACAGAGGCTATACAATTCTATATTATGGAAAGATCCTTGTAAAGTCCCCCTTTTCGTCACTAAATAGCTCAGTACAGCCTAAACAGTGGAAAGGCTGGCCATCATATTGGTCAGATAGAAATGTGTCATCATATTGTGAGGCTAATTTTTCATACAAGTCATATCTCAGATATTTTTATCACTGCCTGGAGACTTCAGCTATCTTTTTCTAGAGCACTGGACATAAAATTATGGTTCTCCTTACATTGTTCTCACTTAAAACAGCATCTGAGAAAATTTCCACTACCTAAAGTGGGTTGCATTCAGTCCTACTCTTAATAACATCAGAGAAAAAATATTGTGTTTGACCTTCTCAACCCCCGTCTCCCACTCACCAGTAATGGAAAAGGACCTGCTAATAAACTTTCATTTCCCTGCCTTGCAGTCTGAAATCAACAGTTTGGAGGTGGGAGATGCTGATAATATGTAGAGGTAAAGGGGAAACAACCTTCATGAACAACCAGGAAAATTGTAATTGGAATCCCCAAAAAACATAGTCAGATTTCTAGCTCTAAAAATCCCTCCTCCTAATTCCTTGTGAAAGACAGAGAGAACACAGCAGAAAGTTCCGTGGCTTACCTGATAGTCTGGTGGCTAGCTAAATTTAACGTCTTCAGCTAAGTCACATGGGCTACAACGCAAGTGGAATGTAACTCCTTCAAATGCAATATTTTCTAATTCAGAGTACCTGCCTCTCAGGTAACAAATGGTCCCTTGGTAGCAACTCATCACTCATACATTTCCAGCAATCTCTGGGCTCTTGCAAAGGTTGGATTTATTATAAAGGATGACACAGATCAGAGAATCACTGAAACAGGTTCCTGATGGTTTTACACTTTGTCACTGGACATTACAAAACATTTGGCCTGAAGCACTGTAGATCTGATTTGTAAATAAATGGTAAGATATTTTCAGACTAACTTATGAATATATGTGAAGGACAATGCCTGCAGGAATAGAAGTGGAGTACAACCATTGGTATTTTGTGCTGTGGTATCTTACCATATTTTTGTTTTATTCCCCAAAGAGAAGCAGCAATTTCTGAGGTGAATGGGCACAAGAGATGAAAACAGTATTTCCACAAAAAGGCCAGTTGTACCCTGAGGTGCATTAAGCACAATATAGCTGACCAGTGAAAACCCATTGTCCCACTACATCCACTGTTGATGTGTCCTCACCTCAAACACTTTGTAGAGTTTTCCTCTACACAATGTGAGGAGGAGATAAAAATATCAGAATGTGTCAAAAGAAGGGCCACAAAGGTGATGAAAGGACTACAGGACAAGGCTTATGAGGAGCAGTTGAGGATATAAGGTTTCTTGTGCTTAGAGGAGTCTGGGGGGTGACCAATTTCTATTTATACCTTTGTGATGATTTTACACTGGCCCAATGCAAGGCATCATTTCTCCTGCTACAGCTGGGCAGCAGAGAGGGAAAAAAATTAACAAATGCTTCATGAGAGAGATAAAGAATAGAGAGAACACTTCAAAGCCAAAACCAGACACAACTTAAGTTGCAAGCTGAATTTATTACTAACAGAACCAGAGGACGATAACGAGAAGGAAAATAAGTCCTTAAAGGCACCTTTTCCCCCCAGCCCCCCCTCCTTCCCACTGACAGGCAGGGAGACAGGGCACGGGAGTTTTGGTTAGTTGATCACCGAGATTTTCTCCCGCTGCTCCAGGAGAGGAGTCCTTCCCCTGAGAGGCCGTGGGGTCCCTCCACGGGAGACAGCTCTCCGTGACCTTCCCCGGCGTGGGGCCGCTCTCAGCAGCAGCAGGCAAACCACAGCTGCTGCAGCCTGAGCTGCCCCCACGGGCAGACAGCGCTCCCGGCATTGCAGTACCTGGCTCTCTCTGCCCACGGGCCGCAGTGCTCCAAGGACAGGCTGCTCCAGCCTGGAAGCAACGACCCCCTCTCTCGTCCGGCTCTCCCACGGGATCACAGCCTCCTCCAGGCAGCCACCAGCTCCAGCGTGGGCACTTCCCGCGGGCTGTGGGTGGATCTCTGCATTCCCCGTGGATCCCCGTGGGCTGCAGGGGCACAGCGGCTTCACCATGGTCTCACCATGGCCTGCAGAGGAACCTCGGCTCTGGAGCCTGGAGCACCTCCTGCCCCTCCTTCTCCACTGACCTTGGTGTCTCCATCATGTTGTTTCCCTCACATGTCCTCACCCTCTCCTCTTCTCTGTCAACAAGCAAAAAACCTTGTGACTTTTAGTTTTCTTCTTATATATGTCATCCCAGAGGCGTGACCAGCCTGTCTTGTTGGCCCAATTTTGGCCATCAGTATGTCCATCTTCAGAGCCATCTGGGACTTGTGCTGCTGGACATGGTGGAAGCTTCCAGCAGCTTCTCACAGGAGCCGCCTCTGTGGCCCCCCTGCTGTCACAAAACAGGCTGTGCCAAACCAATACAACCTTCTGTGAATGCAAGGGAGATGCTCATCTTTTCTCTGGTGTCCAGTGAAGGAACCCATGGAAATGACTTAAAGTTCAGATTGAGAATTAGGAAAAGGATTAGGATCCCTCTTTACGAAGAGATTGGTCAAACAAGTGAGCAAGATTCCCAAGAAAACAGTCATGGCCCCAAGCCTAGTGTTTAAGACATCTTTGGACAGCAGTTTACATTTTAGTTTGTCTGAAGTCAGGAGTTCCATGCTCCTCACAAGTCCCTTCCAACTCAGGTTTTTCTGTTGTTTATGATTCTAAGAACTGTCCTACTCTTAAAAGAAAGATCTGTGTAAGTGCCTGTGCTCTCACCTCTCTAAATGAACAACTTTGCTGCTTTCCAACAATTTTCCATGTACATAAGTAGAACTGGTCATTCCAATAAAGACAATATCACAGTGAATATACAAAACCACCATAATTCTAGTATTTCCTACAATTCTCATTATTCTAGTGAAAGCTTGTTACTGCTAAATTAATCTTTCTTTTTTCTATACTGGATATAGTATAGAGCTAATTATTATAACAGGTCTTAGCATTTTAAATATTGAGCTGCTTTAGATACTTGTGAAGGAGAGATAATTTTCCTCACAGCACCTAGTATAGGGCTTGATTTTGGATTTGTGCTGAAAACGGTGCTGATAATATAGAGATGTTTTAGTTATTGTTGAGCAACACTTGCACAGTGTGAAGACCATTTCTGCTTCTCACTCCACCCCACCACTAAGCAGGCTGGGGGTGCACAAGGAATTGGTTGTAAAACAGCCAGGACAACTGACATTGACCACAAGGATAGCCCAGCCCATATGGAGTCATGCTTAGTACATGAATCTGGAGGAAGAAGAAGTAGAAGGGAACCATTTGGAGTGGCATTTGGCATGGCATTTGTCTTTCCAAGTCACTGTTACCCATGATGGTGCCCTGCCTCCTTTGGGATAGCTGAACACCTGTCTGCCCCAGGAAGGAGGGAATGAAGCCATTGTGCTCCTTTATTTATTTGTGTAGCTTTTGCTTTACCTCTTAATGAGTTTTTTACTTTATTTTCCCATTCTTTCACCAATCTGGCTTGTGGGGGAGTGAGCAAGTGGCTGCCTGAGGCTTATTTGTCAGCTGAGATTAAAGCACAATAAATATTCTAACATTTGAGTAAAAAATATTATTAACTAGCTCCTAGGACCAGTTTGATTCCCTGTAAAGTTTATTCTGAACTTCAAAATGCTTTCTCAGCAAAAAAGATGGATGTCTGCATAACACAAAACAAGGTTTATGAATCAAATGCCCACTCTGAAGCTATGGTATTGGCCAAGAAGTATTCCTGTTCTTTGATCACCTTGCCTGTTGCAATCTTAGTATAAAAAGGGAATGAAATAATTTGAGTAACAGCAATTTGCAGTTGCTAGAAGACAAAGAGCAGGAGTTCAGAAAGGATTGACAAATTGTTATAAATTATTTATCTCTGTTTGAAAAGGGGTCCTTGTAGAAGAAACATGTTATGTTTCTAACTGATTGTACAAAGCAGGCGGGCATCTTCTTGCCATCTGCTGTATTTCTAAGTCAAGAGCCCTTGAGGACGTCACTAGTGCAACAGCACGCTAGACTGCTATTAATCATTAACTGCATGAGAAGAAACTAATTATTTTTCATTTTTTTCTTGTGCAATCCTTTATGTGGCTTCAGAGCGTGAGACCTTACTTCATAGCACCTTCAGCAATTTTCCAGAGAACTTGTAGTTGAGTAACTGTTCTTCTGTTAGCATTGCAAAAGAGGAATGTGGCAGTTATGTGTCAACAGGAGATCAACTTTCAGGCCAGGGGAAAAGATGAAAGAATGTATTAGAAAATACTTCCTCTTTTTTACTAAAATTGATGTGTAAAAGGAACAAAGAAAGAGTTTAAGTGATGCAACTGACAGAAATTTTCAACTGTTCCTTCATGAAATAACCAAACTTTCAAATATACCTATCTTGGGTAAAGCAGAAGCCAAATTGCATTGTTTCTCAAGAGTGGACCTGGTCAAAGGAGGGAAAGGACATGCTAAATTTACTAGTGATTATCTCATCATCTCCTTCAAGCTCCAGTGTTCCTGAGAAAACTTAAGGCAGATTATTGCCCCATAGAGATTTGATCCCAAATTTTTCTTGCCTGCTAGTTTACTCCTGAAGTGCAATGGATTTCCAGAGCTCAACGAAATGCACTGAATGTATATCAGGATCATAGTTCTCATATACCACATGGATAGTTTACAGCTACCTGGAGTAGCTGGCATGATGATAGACTCCTGACATGAATTGCCTGTAATAAAAGACAGAGTTCAGCACAGAAACTTACCAAATTTTCAAAAATGCCCAGGAGAAAAAAATATCTTTGTTTTGAACAGAACTTCGCAAGCTAGAGCATACAGAGAGGTAGTATATGGCAGCCTTGAAGAGAAAGGATTAAACAACACTATTTTAATCCAACACGTCCTGGGACAAGCAGTTTCATGACATTCCATTTGCATTGTCTGTGAAATGGGGACAAATAATACTTATCTTCTAAATCCATTGAGATATACGAAAGTGCCTCTCTGAAAATCTTTTATAATACATCATACTTCAATAGTGTTTGCTTATTAGCCTGAAATTGGCTGTCAAGCTGTTCTTGGCTTTTGCGTGAATTTGGTTTTGTGCCAAAGAATTTTTTTTCTTCTGTTTGTCTTTGTCTATTTACTTAAAGGCTTGCCCCTCTAGATGACGTTTCAGCCAGGGGCTTCATGAAAATGCATATGTTTCTTACTTGCTGTCTGTGATACAGTTAGCTGTGCAAATGCAATGCTATGTCATTTGGCACTTTGACACTCAGTATGGAAGAATGCTATGCATTTGCCTTCTCTTATTTAGTGTGGATGTGGTCTTTCTCCTTACAACTCTATTGTGTTAATGCATAAAAATATTGGATAGAAAGAAGTTTAAAGAATTAATTTTTAGTTCTGTGTAACGTAACACGTGGTTTTATCTATCCTACCTTTAGTTACCTTTTTATCAAGCTTCAAGTGTATGATTCATTAAGAAAATCAGCAACTTCTGCAGGCTGACCTAGCTCTCTTGAGCAAGGTATAGGGACAAAGACATTTTAGATATTGGGTTTAGACATAGGTCTGCATTATTTGAAGTTTAATTCATTCTATTTTAAAAAATTGCTAACCAGGGGAAGACTCAGACCAGCCAGTGCTGGATGAACACTTACATGAATGCACCCTGTTATACAAGCTTAGCATGCTCCTGTCATGTATTTCTGATGGAAGCTAGGAGAGTGTAGAAGAGATTAATTTATGTATTTTGCCTAACATTAGACTTGGGGAATGTTTCCAATTAATATGCTAGATTTCTGGGCCTATCTATTTCACAAAAATTCTTTAAATTGGGTCCAGAACTGATGTTTGAAAATCTTGCTCAGCCCTCATTAACGTTTCTAATAGTGCAAAAGCTCTATCACTAGGAGAGTTTTATACATACAAATGCTACTGCATTTCCCAAGTCAGAGCTGTGCTGAGGAAAAAGATTTTGAAATTAGCATTTAAAGACTATAAAAATGCACAAAACCACTTTAAAGTTACACAGTTGTAAGGAAGGACAAAGCTGTCCTTATTTAAGTAATTAAACTCTTATCAGATTAGATTTCTAATGCAACATACAGTTTATAAAGGAGATCTGGTATGCTAAAAAAAGATAGGGATGTCAAAAATTTATCAAGTGTAATATATATGCATAGCACTCAAATTCAAATGTATGTGGAATAATGAAATTACAAATTTAATTAAAATAATAAATTCTTAGTATTTAGCCCTGAAAAACCATGTAGGCATTGAATTTGCCTTTAAAGTCCATGTAACAACCAATTTGCTGCATACGGATCTAAAAATATCCAGATCAAGTTATAAACATAGGAAGAATATTATTTTAATTTGTAAAACAAATTCTGAAATCAACATTTTTCCCATTTCTAATTTAAATTTTAAGAAGCGATTATACGCTAAATATTATCTTGTAATTTTTATTTTGTAGTGCACTAAGGGGAGAAGGCAACAAGGTTAGCTGAAGCTGATACTACATGTTATCTTTCAGTTGTGTTGCAAATGTATGCCAAAGCATCTTATAGGTGATTTATGCTCACTGTTTCCCTAGTCTTGGAAAGGATTAGCAGTCATGCTAGCCTACACAGTGGTTTTCATCTCCTGAAAAAATCCATTAGGTATTACATTTAAATGTTCACTTATTTCACTTGCTGACCTGGGGAAGAATTCAATTGTGATTGCAGTTACCACTGTGTCAGAGGGCAGACTTCTCAGCACAGTTCTCCTTAGAAGTGTAGCCAGCCTTTTTTTGTCAGGTGTGAATATCCTATCATATCAATCATATCATATCATATCATATATCATATCATATTATTTTTTCCACCACTAGAAAACTTGCAAATTATAAGAATTTATAACCATATTTTAAAGGCAGCTCTTTAATCATAGTGTATAAACTTGAGTTTCTCAAAGGGGTCTTACAATATTTTGATAGCTTCAAAATCTGGAGCACATAGGGGTGTGCTGAAGTGTGAGTGTTTGGGGGGATACATTCATTTCCACTGCCATCACAAGGTTTTCCTCAAACAGCTACCTAGTCTGTATGTTTTTACCTTGGATAGCTACCATCCAAACTGGTATCATTCCTGAAAAGAAATCCTAATTATGGAAGGAAAACAGATTAAATTTTGTCACAAACTCCTCCTTTCTAAGGTTTCATTTTCTGGTAAAAAAATATTTCATTCAGATTGGCCTATGTTCTTACTACCTAAGTGTGTAGCCTCCAAACAGCTAAAACACTTGCATCGGTGTCTGTGACTCAGTACATAAAGTATGCTCCACTAAGTTCTCCCTACACCCAGCCTTTTTTTTTTTTTCTTTTGGCAGGTAGAAAAATGGAGAACAGACAATAGGTGAGATAAGCGTCGTATTTCTTCTAGGGTGGCAAAGAGAGCTGTCTGTTGCTAGACATACATTTCAGCTCAAGACAAGGGAAGTAAACTGCCCAGCCACAGCTTCAGTACTTCCAAGTGTTTGGTGGATATGACTGAGAAAGCTATAAATTTGTCTCTATAAATCACCATACAGTTGAATTAACAAGGGGAAAAAGAACCTAAACCCCTCAACTTTCCTTTACCCAGACTGCTCTGTCCTTAAGGAAAAACAAAACAAAGCAAAACAAAAAATCCCACAAACAAACCAAACTAAAAGCAAAACTAGCCAAACAAACAAAACCCACAAAACTCCCAAAGAAACCAACAAAACAATACCCCCCAAATCAAACAAAAAAGAATATTTTAACCAAGCTTGTGCATCATACCTTTGATCACCACTAGGTGAACAGACACACAAAAAAATTTATCTGCCTTTATGCTTCATATATAATCTCATCCTTATTAGAGATTGAATACCCAAGCACAAGAAAATGTTCAATAATAGTGTACCAATTCACCTTCTTTGAAATCTCTGTGTTCTCATCTGGTTGGCTCCCTGATTATTTACCTTCAGATAAGCTTTGGGAAATGTTGCTCTTAATCTTTGTGAAATTCATCCATAATTTGGAGAAGAAGAAATTACTGTCAAAGCGCTTAATATTATCAAGACCTTCACAGGATTTGGACCAAGTTTGATTGCTTAGTTTTTTGAGCCAGATGTTTGCAAAGATGTTGATCCAAGTAACAAAAATACGCCCCTAAACTAAAAATATCAAAACCAAATCTCTTCCTGAAACTGCATATCCCCATAAGCAGAGATCTCTTACGAGGTGTCTTTGTAATAACCTCTGTTGGGTGAAATTATCAATCAAATGCCAGTGAAGCTCTACTTGTTTGCTTTTAGTAGTTTTCCTGCTTCATTAGCTCCTGATGCTTCCATTAGCTGAGTGATTTTCTGTTTCAAATATTAAATGCTTATATTTGTGCTATTGGGTTTTGTAAATGCTAGGAAGAGAAAACAAGAGCACAGCTTTCTTTTATTTGCAGATTTACCTCAAGAAATCCACTGTGCTGCAGACTGCAGTCTGCAGCTCCACTGCTGCTGGGACTGCTGTGATTTATCCTCCTATACAGGGGCCTTTTAAAGAAGCTGTAGGTGTTACAGAATGTATTTAGAGGAGGGAGAAGAATCCTGTGTCTAGGGAGAAAATTTGTATTCCTGAAGGACATAGTTGGATGCCAGTCTTTCATTTGTCTAATCTTCTTATATAGTCTATCCCCTGTAACTATTCTGTCTCGGCTTCCTTTATTTGATATGACAGCCATGATGGGATTGGAGTAGTAAGTACATGCTATCAGTGCTTAAGGAATGTTTTATCCTGTTATCTTTGTATTTATCAGTTAAAACGTGATGCTGGTTGTATTCCTCTTCCTAGGCAGATAACATTAGCACAACAGCACAAATGTCACGCCCTCTGTCTCCAGGGATAGTCCTGTAGTACAGATTTGACATTTTAAAAATTTGCTTCATATGCCTCAATGAGTTCAAATGTGATGCGGTAGCTTGGGTAACAGCAGTTTGATATTTCCACATTGAGCTGAAAGAAAAAACAGCTCTTTTTCTCCACCTCTTGCTACTAAGATGATTGTAGGAACTAAACTAGACAAGTTTGTGTAGTGTAGACCATGGGAAAAGCAGATTCTCTTCTCTTAGGGAACAAGGGAAAAAAAAAAAAAAAAAAAAAGGAAAAATAAGGCAAATGTAAGACAAAAGAACCATTCTGTAACTTTGGAAAGAAGATCTTTTCAAAATTTTCTTAATTTCAAACAAGAAAAATAGGGGTTTTTTTTCCTCCTTCATGCCCATTTTGTTTATGGGGTTTTTTGGTTGGTTGGTTTGTTTTTGGGGTGTTATTTTGGGGGGGTTTGGTAGGAGATGGGAGTTGTTTTCCTTACATTGTTTTTCTTTTTTGGGGGGTAGGTTTGTTTGGCTAGGCAGGGATTTTTGGGTTTTTTCATAAAATTATCCACATAATATTCTGAATAAATAAAAATTGCTGACCTGTGTATTGACAGTATCATTCACAAAGCTCTGCTTCTGGTATTTCAAATTATTTATATACCTAGAAGATGCAGGACAAGTCTTGCTGGAGGAGTAAAATCCTTTTTAGACATTTTTTAGTAGAGCTAGAAATGGAAAGTTAGTTGAGTGCGTTTATGACAACGTATTTCCTTCCTTAAACATATTGGTTAAGTGCACCACATTACAAATTGCTGCATTGGTCACCAAGAAAAAAAGCATTTAAGGGATTGTAGAAGTTTAATTTCTACAAAAGTGAAACATTGTTAGATTCCCCACATTTTCATTAATTCTGCCTTCCAGAGTGGCTCACTCTCACGGCTGCTCACCTAAAAAGACACATATCCACTCATACCATTGTCTGAACAAACCTAGGCTGTTTATTTGTTAGGACATTCTGGTGTAGGGATGTGACTCCCTAAGAGCCTGGGGATCTCCCATCTCCTGGGAGATCTGGGCTGTTGTGGCTGGTTTGGGGACCGCTGAAGACTAGAACAGCCTTGCAGCAACATTTGTTCAAAAGTCCATAAAACCAAAACCCCACGCAGTTGTTCTACAGAACCCCTTATCTTTTTCTGCCTTATCTCCATCTCAGCATATAGCAATATCTTTTTATTCTAATTTATCTGGTTTTACTAACAGAAATTCCATTTTTTAATACATGAATATTGACACTCTATAATCACTTTTCCTAGGAAGAAGAAAAGCTGTGAAAATAAGCCAACAGTGAGGGCTTAGCTTCCATGTAATGGCTTTCATTTCAACACGGAAGTATTTATCAGTGGAATGTGCACTGGAAAACAATGTTCCGTGGAGGGCTGCCAGAACTCAGCATTGTCTGCACTGACCTACCAGAGACTGCCAGGAATAGGAAAAAATCCCAGTTGTTTTCAGAGCTGCTGAGGGTTGATTTCAATGATTTCTTTTAAAATATTCATTTCATTCTAATAGAAATGTGACTATGGTGTCTGTCTGATGCAGTATTATTATTTAATATTTCTTTATTTCTTTGAAAGCACTTGATAGAATACTTGAATATATCAGCAGGACACTGACAGCAATTTTATTTGCTATGCTCATTGTCTTTTCCTCCTTTTTCCTCTGTCTCAACTCTTTAAATTCAATCCTCTCTTTCCTCTGGTAGAGTGGTTGACTACTTTACTCCTAAGAGCCAGCCAAATGGTGTTTTGGGCTTTCACCTAGAGCACAGATCTCATTAAGCCAGGAGTCAGTGGCTTAACAGGTCTTTATCCATGTTACCTCATGATAGACAGAAAAGCCAGATCAAATAATGCAGTTAGATGCTGCTCTTCAAGGCAGCTTTGCAATTTTGTCTCATTTCTTCAGATGATAATGTAACACATCTGATAGTATATGTGCGTGCATATCTGTCCATGTATGCATGCACACTGTGCCTGCCCCATGCCTTTTCCCCTGTGAATGCAATTTTAGCTTTCCATTTATTCTACTGAGGCACAAACTGCTCTAACCAGCTGTCATATTACTTGCTCAGAGGAAAAGTGCAGCTGAGTGAATTGTGTAACAGTACCTCTGACTTTATTTTTCTGATTACTATATAAATTATGGACTGTAGATATCAACATAACATTTTCTAAGTTTTTTCCAGTGTACTAGAAAATATATTTCCATGTATTTTCTGTAGTGTTTTCTACTTGTGGCATAAGATCTAGATTTCATATTTAAAATTAATACATAATTTATTAATGTATCAGCAAGCAAGGCTGAAATCTAACACATAATTTATTTATGTATTAAAAAATTAATACATAAAAATAATTCATGTTTAAAATTGTAAAAAGGTTACCAACAGAATTTTTATTAATCTCTGGTTTGTAAGACCTGGTGACACTCAGTTAGTGTCCAAAGCTAAAGTATGCCTTAACATGAGTAGTCAGCTGTCAGCCTCCTGCTGTTAAAGAAAAGGGGAAAAATAAACCCATCTCCCATGATGTACAACAAACTCCTGTATATTTGATAAGGACTTACAAAAATGAGGAACCAATGAAAGAGAATGCTTCCCATGTTAGTAATAACATAATAAGTGCAAAACAAACAGGTAGCCCCCTGCCAAATAAAGAGGTTTATCCCTTATACTGGGGCATAACTTGTTTTAATAAGACATAGTTCTGAGACAGCATTTTCTGTAAAGTCAGGGAATAAGATACTGAATTCAATATCAGAATATTATTCTCGTAAGTAATTTTCCTGTATTTATCGAACATTATCTGATAATGAAAACTGGTTCAACAGGAGTTAATTCTTTGCATTACATGACATCTGAAGAACAGATAAAAGCTTAAAAGGCTGGGAGTCTACATGCCTATTTCAATTCTTCGTCCTTCATCCTCTATGATGAGACTGCAGAAGGAAGTGGTGGGAAAGAAATGCAAGAAATGGAAGTAAACAAAAGAAACAAGTAATATAGAAACAGAATATATTGATAAATTACTGCATTTTCTTCTTAAGAGGCTTACTCAACATCCTAAATCATGTAATTTATACACAATTATGTAACACTTTCAGTAACTTGACTGTTTTGCTGCTATAATCAAAGTGGACAGAGCTGGATGCTTAACAGAGACCTCCAACTATTCTCTCTTGAGCTACCAGTTAATACCATTCAAGACAGCCACACAGGCACACACCAGAAAGTGCCATGCAAACAGTGTGAACCCATTCTGCTCATGACTGGCACGGCATAGAGAAGACGGAGTAGATAAAACTGTGGAAAGATGAGGAGAGATAAAGGGTATGACGGAAGCAAGCAAGGCTGAAATCTAACACAAAAAACTGTCTTGGTAATTTTGGCCCAGTGTGTTGGTTTATCCATATGTGTCTATGTGACATGCCTCCACATAGAACCAATCTAGGACTGAGATAGAAATATAAAATACGTTTTTTCTTCAGCATCCACCTGGAGTGATTTTTGGTATTGGTCTTTGTGACTGGGATAAGTGGGTGACCAAAAGATCCAGTCAAATATGTCATCTTTTGTTAAACCAAAGATACTGGCCTGGATAGTCTAAACCAAAAAAATTCTGGAGGTGAGTGATACTCACATTAACTAAAGTGTGTTTAAGACCATTACTGAATTCTTCATGTTCCTGCATACTTTTGTCACCTCAATGAAATCTATTTTATTTTAAATCTATTTGCTATTTGTGTATGTAGAAGAGTTTACCATCTCTCGTATAATTTCTCCTGGTAATGTTACAGCTTCAGAAGAAAACCGTCTATATTGTATAAGTTGCAGGTCTAGAAAAATTAGTAATTGTAGCATTGCTTTGTCCCCTGATGTTCTGAATATGTACAGAACAACCTGGAAGAGAATCAAGTACTGGATAGAAACAGACATTTCACCTTCCATTTCTGCAGAGAATCAAAGCATCAAAACAAACATTGATAATGCAATTGTGACAATAACATTAGAATGAGAACATAGTAATAACAAGTATGAATGCACATATGCAAAATCTGGCCATTTAGTGGAAAATGTGCTTTCCTTCATGACTCATTCACCTATGCCTCCAAATGCCTTTAGAATGGATGGGGCTGGTTAGGTCTCTGCTCTGTACCACACCTCCAGGAGGACTGTCAGACCAGTTGCAAATCTGTTGTAATTGCAGAGACATGGGGCTTCTGACTGCAGCAGAGCTCTTCACCCATGAATCCAAGCATCTGCTCATTTCTGATGCAAAGTCAGCATCTGTTAAGGTTCTTAATTTTTCATTGTGTGTATATCCTGCCCCCCCAAACTTCTCCAGTACTACCAGCCTAGTGTTATAAACACTTGATCTTATATGATGAGTACCACACATAAAAGGCTAGAGGCTGGTGCCTCAAGTGATGGACCCACACTGATTCTGTACAGATGGTGGACAACTACGTACACAGAGCAACTAGGAACTCTGAATATTCAGATTTGCTTTTTTTGATCTGCTCTTAATCATACATGTAGATGTTCAGATACTTGACAGGTACTTTATCGCATTCAAAGTAGTGTAGAAGGCTTTTAAGTTACATTTTTCTCCATTATTTTTGATATTTTTCTCACCTTCTTACCTCTGGTTTTTCTTAAGGTACCCTGGACTCTCTCCAAAATTAAAGAGATCACTCTTAAGTTAACTTATAGTGTTATATTTTACTTTTATGTCAAACAATTAAAATTGTGATATTTGTTTCTCTAGTTTCAAATCCCTTAAATCAAATCCCAAAGAGGGAGAAACAAATTACCCCTTTGCTTATTTCCTCATTTGCAGTCTCTAAGACGTACAGATTCATTTATCAAGGCAATATTCCTTGTCTGCCTTAAGTGGATTTAAGCTCTTAAGAAGCAATTCTCTAATCTGCACATATCTATTTCACTCTCTGTCATTACTTGTAAACTGATCTCAGGCTTGAACTGATTTTCTCTATGTTTCCCTGTAAGGGGAGATGCAAGAGTAAGTATTTAACAATGCTGCTGGTGTTAAGAGTATCTCCTCCTTATAAACTGTCCGACATCAGTTTGAAGTGGCCCAGTGGTTTCTTTAATCCTTTGATTAAATGTTTCCAGGATAACATTTCACAAGGTAGCAAATGTCATGTCATTAATATACAGGTACATGGGCTGGGCACTCACTGTTCACACTCCAACCCAACATGAAAAGCAGGCATCCTTATGAACAAGCAGGTGCATGCAAAATATTTTGTTCCACAGATGGAATTGATTGCTCTTCTCCTATACATTGATTTTACTGCTGTACAAGTCTCAGACATCTATTTTGGAATATTCTGAGAGCATCTGAGAGCTACAACAACATCCCTTTCTAAGAACTTTTGCTTACTAAAAACTATTCTTTTTGTTGTATGTATGAATCAAGGATTTTTTTAAAAGAAATATCAGATTCAAAATTAAAATTTAAACAAGTTATGGCAACACATTTTGTACTCATCATAAAGAATTAGACAATTCTAGAAATTAGACAACTGCAGAAATTGTCTCAGAGGCGGCACAGCTACTCTGCCGACACATAATCAGGAACACACATTCCTCAAGGAGGCAGGGCAGAAGAAAGAAAGCATTATTAGTACCGTGGGAAAATATATTCCTCCTTGTTCTTAAATATCTCTTGATTATAAACATGATAGGAAGAAGAAATTCAGACTGATGCCTGGGTTTTTCATGGGACTTTATGCTACTGTTTTTGACTTGCAGATGTCTTGGTTGCCCTCGAAAGAAATTCACAGTGACTGTAGACAGAGCTTTGAAAGAAGCAAGGATCTACCAGATCTAATAATTCTAGATAAGAATTGATGCATCTTAGGATGTAATCAAAAATTGTGGACTATCTCACTTTGTAATGCTTTTGTTAGGAAAATAACACAAATTTTCTCTGAGATTAAATGCCAAACCAAACACCAAGATATGAAAAAGTTAACATGTAAATGGCATGAACAGGACAAGACATACTGAGTAAACAAGAAGAACAAGTTGCTTCAGACACTTTAGACACTAATGCATTTTCACTGATTTTCATGCTTGTGACAGAGGCTTATTTTCTTCACTCACTACCTTTAAAATGGAGTAAAATGGATCAAATGTTTCTCTTCTCTGTTTAGAAGTTTCTTTTCAACCTAAGTGAACATGTATGAGTTTTCAATAAAAAAAAAATCTGCTGCCAAGTCTCTGAATCTCCAGGTCCTCTTCCTGAACACAAGCTATGATTCAATTTCAAAAATTGCTTGTG
The DNA here is from genome assembly GCA_013401135.1 of Cettia cetti. Taxonomy (NCBI): domain Eukaryota; kingdom Metazoa; phylum Chordata; class Aves; order Passeriformes; family Sylviidae; genus Cettia; species Cettia cetti. Next base: position 9,936 of record VZUI01055165.1, on the reverse strand, counting down.
TTTAATTCCAGTTGGTATACATTTTGTGATTGTTCTTAAAAAGGACAGGTTTTCTTTTCTACTTCATCATCCTTTTGTGCCTATTGGGACCTCAAAGTCTCAGAGGTTTTGGGATTGTCTGCCACTGAGAAGCAAATACTAGAATATTTCTGTTAAAAGAATTTTTCCTGAGGCAGAATGACATTGTCAAACACACCCCACCAAATTTCTTGCTGCTCACCACCTTTTGAAAGTGGCATTGTGTTGAGTGGTTTTAGAAATACATTTTCTTTTCCTTTTGCAAATGACTAATTTAATGTGTAAGTTCTATATTTCTGCTCTGCTTTCTGTATTTTGTGATTTCTAGGATAAGCCAGATTTGCTTTTCACATATTGTAAAACTGAGTTCTATATTTTGTTTCTGTGTCATATAGCATGTCCCTCTATAAATCATGTGTCAAAATACGGGAAATATTTAACTGTATTACAGTTTAGTAGAGTGGGCAGTACTTAATAATCTTACAGCCCTCTGTGACTTTTCTGAAACAACTTTTACTAGCATCTACAATAATATTCCTATGATTCACAGCTTGCATCATATTTCTGTAATGTCCTTCAGGTTCTGTGCAGGTTTATAACATATTAAAATACAGCAACAGTGAGAGCAGTATAAGAAAAACAGCTTTTAAGGATTCAGATTCTCTTTCTAGTTATCCAGTCATCTTTTTTTTTTTTTTTCAAAGAAAATGCCTATCCTGGAAAAAGAGTCAAAAAAATCACATGTTTAGGATGGATGTTTAAATATTTGAGAGTAGCAGAAGAAAAAGGTTCTTTATATCTGCCGACATGCTACGTAACACTCAGTTTGAAAGAATTCTGACCCTGTATGTAGCGTCCTGGAAGTGAACTGTAAATCATAGTATGACTTGAGCTGGAATTTGGAAATTTGCTGGTTTCCAATTGACCAGGACATTTCCTGTTGCCCAAAATCATCCAAAAATTAATAAGAAAGGCCTCACGATCCCATCAGCCAGGTCTTTGAGACAGTGTTATTTCTGCCTCTTGCTATTTCGCTATTAACACACTTTTAAAACACATTTTACTGTTCCCCACAATCCTGGTTCACTTCAGCTCCAATAGATTTTCAGACACACAAATTTTCTCCCTGCAGTGGTGACCAGCATCTCTGTATGCCCTCCAAGTCACATGAACTTTCCTTCATTGGACATACACTTTCTTGTTTTCCCCTTAGCCCTAGAAGAAGGTGCCTGCTAGCCAAGCTGGACTTTTGTCTCACCTACTTTACTTCTAACATTTTGGAATTTCTAGTTCCTGTGCTCTTGGGAAGTGGTGCTTAAAAAGTGACCAGCACTGATGCACCCCAGAACCTTCTAAAGCATTTTCTCATGGACCTCACTGCTCTCCTGTGTCCTGGGCTGACATTTTGCTGGCACTTTTCCTCCTGTGTCCTGGGCTGACATTTTGCTGGCACTTTTCCTCCTGTCATCAGAGATTTTAAACTTGATTCCTTCATGGTTACTGTGGCCAAGATGGCCCCCAGTCACTACTTCACTCATTAGAACCTCTCTGTTAAGAAGCAATGAACCAAGAAGGGCATCTTTCATAGTTGCCTTCTTTAGTACCTGTACCATGAATCATAGAATCATACAATGTTTAGGATTGGAAGAGACCTTAAAGATCATGTCATTCCAATATCCACGTTAATCTATTGAGTCTGCCCCTTCCTTTCAATATTCTTTGCTGCTGTCAAAAGGTGTCGCCTTGTTTTCCAGCCTTCAGCCTTGGAGTCAGAAATTTCATGTAAACAAAGTAATGTTTATAGAACTGTTATCATGGTTTTTGGATTCCTTTCTGTGAAAGGACAATTGATGGACACCTTCTAAGACCAGTGGAGTTGAAGAGGTTGAACCTCAGTCTTCCAATCTGGTCTCCTTTTTGGAAATTTATATAAGTTGTAGAAAAAATTAAACTTCTCTTTTCCCTCTTCAACTCCTTGGTGATCACTGCATCTCCCTCAGGACAGCATTGCGCAACAAAAAGGCATGAAGAAAACACTACCTGTGACCCTGACCCTTCAGCCAATCACCCCAAGGCCCTAAAATATCTTTTCATTGCCCAAAAAGCCATGGAAACACTTGAAGTGCAGTTAGTTAAATGAATAGCAGGGGTATGATGAAGGTGATGGTGGATTCTCATTTCAACAAAGAAAAATTACAGCTCTGTCTAGAGTCTTAACACAGTAACAGATTAATGTAAACTAGAGTTGTTAGAAGTAATTTCACAAGACTTTGAGTCTGCCTCTGAAAACTCATTCAATACTGCTCTCATTTCCATATACACCAGTGCAATGAACTGGGTTTAGAAAATTTCTGCAAATTTAGCAGAAATTTAGCAAATTTTGAAAAAACTGATCAGCTTGATTTGTTGTAACTGCGTACAAAGCACCTATGCCTTTTCTTTTTAACTGCGCTTCCTCTCCTTTAACCCACAGGAGTGTCAAGTCAGAGATTAATCTGAACCCCAGGCAGTCCTAGAAATGTCAACTTAATGGCATCTCAGCCATACAGGGGCTCAGCTCATGTTTCAGTCTTACAATAGTCTGAGTTTTGATGTAGTTAATACATGCGAGACATACTTTTTGTAAGAAATTAGTGTTCTGGTATCACCTTCATTCTCTCCTCTCCCTCTTACCACCCAAATTGCAGCAGTCTGGATTGGAAATAAGACCAAATAAAGAATAAATATTAAATACTAGCAGGAAATGGGGTTATATACATCATTTATGTCCATGAGAAATTAATGTACAGGCTTAGAGATGATTATTTAAACATTGACATTATTAGCTATTGCAGTGTGGGGGTTTTCTTCTGCCAATAGATGCCTCACTCTGGTGCAAGAAGCAGAGCTGATTTTGGTGGGCAGTGTAACAATGTTTCCTCCCCCTATTCAAATAGAAGCACTTTGGAACAATGGAAATAGGAATGGAAGTAATTTGAAGGAATAATGAGTTGGCATAGGCCATAGTACTTTGACTAGGTCCATAGTACCCAAACAGCTATAGCTACACTATATCCTCCAAATTCTATTATTTTCTTGGTTTTGACAACTTGTTCAGAGGTTACTGTTTAGAAACTGACACTTTCACCACCAGTCTTGACCAAAAGTGCAAGTCTTGCCTGTTTCTTCTGTGGAAGCATGGTTTGCATTATGATAGAAAACTATGAGGGGTTTTTTTGCTATCTTGAGGAAAAGTTTATACTCTTCCTCTTCAGCATCTTGTTTAAGCTCTTACAAAGTTTTTATAGAGGAAATAAATGCACATGCACAAAGATGATTGCAAAGCTGTGTGTCTGGAAGAGACTTGAGCTCTTACTGCCTCTCAACTCTTGTATCCTGAAAAAAAAACCAACAAAAATTATTAATTACGTATGTTGATAAGACAACACCTTTAAAGACAACACCTTAGCCTGAGTAAGGATGCAATTGCAATCAAATGACACAGTTTTATCATTTCCTAGCAGAGGACAACTGTTCCACATACACTATACAGAAACTCAATATGGCCACTGATGTTCCAGAAGATGCTGCTGATATTATAAGGTTCTTGGCATTGACTGATGAGCATCATGCAATGCAAATCAGAAACAAGAGGCTACATTGTTAAAAAAAAAAAATAAAATAAATCCAGTGAGCATTAATTAACATACACAGCCTTCTTTTTAGCTGCCATTAGCAGTATAGCAGTAAATAAGGTGCTAAAAATAATTGCCTAGCACAAAAATCTATGTGACATTAATTTACTATAAAATAGTTTTGACCTTTAACAAATGCATGTACCATGCTGTGTCCTTTTAAGTAACTGAATCCTGTGAATCAAAATAGGAGAAAATATATTCAGTCAGAAAATCCTAGTTTATGCTGTAATTAACCCCAATGCTATTCTCTTCAGCTACTGCTCAGAAATTCGGAAACTACTGAGCTTCTGTCTGGATCCTAGAAAAATCTTCTGAATTTCTTTAGGAAATAGAACTACAGGAGAGGGTGTGGATCAAAAAGTGACTTTTCAAGTATATGTCATTATCAAGACAGACATGTGGGGAATAAAGTACTATTTTTTTAATTAAACAGAAAAAAAGAGTAGATTATAAAGCAGAAGTCAGAGAAGAGGAAAGATGAGCTCCAGAATATTAAATTAAGAATGGCTTCTTTAATTTAGCTTGAAGTGTTGGTAACACTGCAAGGGGAATGATATAGATGTGATTCTATGCAGCAATATGTTATTTTTAGATCAGTCTAGCTGTGAATAAAGCAAGAACCTCTGGGCAGACTTTTCTTTTGTAGTGCTGGTCTCCTGATAAAATATTTTTGTTCAGCTGTGGTGGCATGGGCTTTCTGCTTCCTCTGTAATAGTCCATCTTACTCTCTCAGAAAACGATTCATTTTAAATATGCATATGGAAATAAATATGGTGTTTACATAATTTCAGGGAAAGAGAACGTAGCTGGAGCCTGAGCCAAATATTGTCCAAATTTAAAATAGTCTAGATCATGAAAAAGAAAATCAGTCTTATTTCTGATCTCCAGCACTTTATTATTAATGAAAATACATGGTATCTATAACCAGCATAATGACCAACTGTATTCTCCTTAAATCTTTTTCACAAACGGTAGTTGATGATCAAATTTATTCCTAGCTGTGGACAGTTTAATTTACTTCAATTTTTCAAAGAAAGCAATATTTTCCTATTGTTGTTACTGTTATTATTACTATTTCTATTACTACTGTTATGATTATTAAAATGAAGGAGTAACTGTAGGGTTAATTTATCACTTTCATCCACAGCTATAATTTCAAGGGATGGCTGAATCAGTTTGGACAGGACAGGGTGGAATACAAGGCTAGAAAATGAAGATGCTAGGTTTGCCTGACATGGAATTCAATACACAAATAACAAATCTCCAAAGAATATCAAAACAGCAAGTAAGATGCCCTGGGACTACAATACTATTGTGAGATTTAAAAGATTCAAGAAATACGGATGCTACCAGTAGTATTAGAAGCTGCATTATCTTTTGAAAGCATTTGACCTCTTATTTCCATAATTTTCTGTCTCTTTCTGAATGAGATTTTGTTGCTCCTCTTCTGTTTCTGGTACTCTATGAGCACTAAGCAGTTAGATCTAACATATCATGAACTGCAACTAAAAGAAAAAAAGTTTAAAGATGACTCCATGGACTACAAAAGAGTAAAGATGTCAAATAATCTTTTTACTATGGCTCTGCCTATATTCAAAGAACATCCTCTTTCTTTTCTCTATTGTAATGGGAAAAACTTCCTCTGTCCCAAACAGATTGGATGGGCAATGTAAAACAAAATACCTCATCAATACACGATTGCACTATTGGCTAGGCAATGGGCATTATTAGGGTGGACAGTTACATACATTTTTTGACCAAAAGCAAGTTTTTTTGATGCCAATTTATGAAGCCTGCAGATAGATATTTACAATGTGTTATAACAAAATATCTCCTTTTTGAGACAGTGAAATCTACTATTGCCACATTTTTTTTTGCCTCCTAGCCAGTTTTAGAGTTAATGCTCTATCTACACATAGGAATACGATTTATTCTCTGAATGTATATTCTGCTTGCTAAACCTGTCTGCATTCACAATGGCAGGTTGTTAAGAAAAGCCTTGAACCCTGGCATAACTGAGACAACCATATAGCACTTTTTTTAGCTTATTCACACTCTACACACACACGCACAGAGATACACAGTGAGATGCAGAACAGCAGAAATTTCTCCATGGAAAACCTTGTCTGCCTGATTTTCTATGTCCAACAGAAGAAGTAACAGTTATTCTGGAAGATCTTCAACATGCCAACATCGTCCCATCCAGCATCTAAATCATGTAAAAATGAGCTTTGAGAAATCCAATGCACTTTTTAAAAAATGGGGTTTAGGATGCTTTCTTATTTTAGGTAATTTGCAATAGATTGAAATGAAGGGAAGAGGGAAAGAAAGAGATAATGTGTGTGATCTCCCTAGAACACTTTTCTCCTCCTCTGGAAGCAGTGCTACAGGTCCAAATCCTTAGGGTGTGATCCAGGCTTGCAAGGCCTTGCCTTTCCTGTGTCCTCCATAACTAGGCAGACTCGCCACCCCAGCCACAGCTCCCAGGGACACATTTTCCTCAGCCTCTGCCTGAGGTGACACAGCTCTGCGCTACAGCATCAGCCACATCAGAGACACTGCACTACACATTTATGTGCATGGGGTGGAGAAAAACGAAACAGCACCAACTTCATAACCTTGAGAATAAACTCATGGCATGCCTATCAGCTGACAATGAATTCTACATTTCTGCTCTGTCCTGTTAGCACTCCTACCTTTTTCTCATTCCTTTTATCTAAACTTCACTTGTCTTTTGTGGTTTGTGTCCATATATTTCCCATTCCTTTTATCAAAGCTTCACTTCCATCTTTTCTCTGTTTCATGTCCTTTACTTCCCTCCTTTCTTCCCTTTGGAGCAATCTGTGCTTTGTTCCTAACAGCATGTGGTTAAGCCTGATGCCTGAAAGCAATGTACCAGTATGAGTCTCTCTGACAGTTTCCAAAAAGGAAGAAAGATGCCTCATTACTTAGAGGGGAGATATTTGCAATGCTCTTGAGGGCAAGCTTTCTCATTTTGGCCACAAGCTCTGGCTTGGTTGCCATAATGGCCTGTGCTTCTCCAAGAGAAAGTCTATTTCCTACTTGTCTAAGAGACTTTTGTAGTGGGAACATGTTGTAGGAAATAAAACTGAAATAATTTTTTACATAACTGGATGTCCCATGTAGTAGATTATTTAATCTAATTACTAAACTGCTGCCTAATACGTTAAATGAACCAAAATCCTACATGAGAAGAAGTACTAGGTATGTATATACTCCAAGACAAATAACTGTGATTGTGTCATTAAATTTGAGACTACATTGCCCTTTAAATTGCTGTTAACAGATTTTTGTTAAGTTGCACTACAAATTTCCAAATCATCAGTAATTGCATTACTATGCCAGTGTCAATCTCATCCTTATGTTCTCTTCTGCCTTGCATCAACAGGATGCCTATGGAACACACATCAGCAACACAGATTGGTGACATCACTCTTGATCCTGAACTGCTAAAGTCTCCTGAGCTGGTAATTACATAGTATTATAATATCTAAGAAATAAAATCCATCACTGGTTTAGGTAGCTATGGAAAAATTCTTTTGATTTGAGGCAGCCTGCCTAGCCATATCTTGAAAAAAGCTATGAGCACTCACAGAGGTAGGAAAAGAATATAGTGTTCTTATCAGCTTTTGCTGGAAAACTTGGCACACTGTAAATCAGTTATCCCTCTTCCCTCCAGTTTTAACTGAGAAAAACCCCAGTATTTGTACAAGAACTGTAGTGGTGTACCACTATTAGCATAGGATTTCTTTGGAAATACAAAAGTCTAAATATTTTCCAAAAATTTGTGAGGTATTTTAGCATGAAATGTGATGAAAAGTCAATTATGCAGAAAGTATTTTCATATGTTGTATTTTTGTTTTCTTAGTCTGTAGACACAAATAAGGCCCCTGCAAGAGAGAGCTTATGATTCAGTTTATGAAGTTCACAGAGAGGTGATGTATTTCAAGTACAGTGAACAGATTGTACTTTCCATTAAGTTGTTGTATACAACTTCAAACATGTCTTGCTGTTCAGCATCAATCCGTGAAGGAAGAACATCATTCCATGTTTGTGAGTACGAAGAATATTATAGAACTGTATTTCCAACAAAGATTTTTCATTAAGGGAAAATCACTACTGCTGGTTGCACTATTAGCATGCACTAATTTCAGCTAAACTCCCTTTGCTGAAGGGAGTTTATTTACCAAATGTAACAGTAACCCTCCCACCTGGATTGGGAGCAGGAACTCAATCTATCAAGCATCAGAGGGAAATACAGGATCTCTGTTTCCTGGATAATTATTAAACAAATTCAGATAGCCTTCCTTTAGAAACATGGAATGTGATTTTCACTGTGTCCTAGCTGAGGTTAAAAATGTATAAAAAGGCTGTCTTAAGTGCCTCATTTGCTATCTCCTATGACTGAAAAAAAAGAGGAAAGCAGGTATCTATTAATTTATTTAACATTAGATTCCCATGTTGCAGTTCTGCCCCAATATACAATAGAGCAGTATTCTTCTACCCTCTGATTTATTTAAATTTAAAAAAAAAATGAAATAAATGCAACACATTTTAATATTGTGTGTTGCTATACTGTCAAGTTAAAAAGTTAATTAATAGTGAGTGAATTTGTATTACAGCCATGGTAAGCTATCAAAAAGTCACTTACTTTGAAGGAAGATGATATTCTGATATTCTGATCATGGCTAGATGTAGGTAACAGAAAATAAATATATGCATTTCAAAACCAAATGACCAAGGTTCCTAATAGATATACACACTCCAGCACATCTGCTGTGAAATGAAAATTACTACAAAAGCTTTTGTATAGTTATTCATCCAATAAAACCCTGCAGAGGAGGAGTTACCTCTGGCCTAACAGAGCTTTTTATTTCTCTGAAACTGGCAGAACCCCAAATGCAGAAATATTCATAGTTCTCAAGTCACATATTTCATATTCCTAACTAGTTTGAATTCTAGTCTTGCACATTGAATATGTTGCTTTAATCAAGGCAGAGTCTTTTTCTTAAATGTTCAGTGAATCTAAACAATAAAAGAAACTTTTGACCATGTTAATTTCAATGATTTGGTCTTCTTTTGAACTCCTCTTTTCTAGCAAACTTGCTCTCCCCTCCCTCCCTTCCCCCACTCCCAAAAAGAAAGGTAACAATTAACAATTTAATAATTCCTATCCATGCAAACAGAATTGGAAATTGAGGTCTTTATTTGTGCAGTGGTATTTATCACTAATGTTGCTTACATAATTTAGCTAATAGGGACAAACTTCAGAGCCTTGAGAACAAGCTCTGGCTAAGGTAGAAAGGAGATGGAGGTCTGCTGTAGCTCATTTCTTTTTCCTAAGAAAAGCTACTGTCCATCTCTATCCCTGTCACTTGCAACCAAGAAATTATTTCTGTTTTTCCTCTGTTCAGGTTGTCAAGGTTCTGAATTCCTACACTGGAAGAACACTGCTTTTTGTCTTGAAAAGTCACATGATTTTGAGATTTATCACCTTTTATGACATTATGGGATTTCATCACTGTTGCCTGCGGACGAGACAGTGGCGACCTGATTTAGAGGGAGACTACGGCGAACTCGCTAACTTGCCGGACAGATCACACATCACACCAATATGATGAACAGCGAAATGCATTTATTTCTCGTGGGAACGCTCTTAGATAGTTTCCAGAGCGCTCACGTCACTCTCTTCATGATAAGATAACTAGGAACATCATGGAGAGGAAAGGGCTCTAACCTCCTCGTAACAACCCGAAATCTTCCGAACGGTTTTGGCTAACTACATTTCCCCCCTCTCCATGAACAATTAAACTAGAACTAGTGCAAACGTAGCAACTGCGAACTGTGTAAACAACTTGTTAGTAACGTGGAAATGAACTGGATTGTTAGTAGGCAAAGTTAGCTTTGTAGCCCTTTAAGTCAACTGTCTTTGTTGCAACAGCAAAATATCGATTCGGCTTAGCCGAGCTTTGACAAACTGTGCGATTCTGTTAAGCAAGCAAGGTCCGAATATGAGAGCAACTATTATGACAATGACTGGTCCTACTAAGGCAGAGACTATAGGGGCAATCCAGGGGTATTGACTAAAGAAGGAGTTGAACCAGTTTTGCTGCTGAAGCTCGTGGCTACGGCGCTCGAGTCTATTTTTGAGCTCAGCCATAGATTGTCTGATAAGGCCTGAGTGGTTTACATAGGTGCAACACTCTTCATTTAAGGCAGC
>VZUI01055163.1:0-23935 GCA_013401135.1 Cettia cetti | reverse complement strand
TGGACAAGCACCCATAAGCACCCAGCAATTAGTTCCCTTGGCAACCCAATGGGGGAAAATTCCACAAACAAAAAAAACCCAAAAAACCCCTAATTCAACCCCCAACAAATGGAGTTTATAAATAAATGCAATTGTTGGATTTCATTACAAAAATACTAATAATGCTACGTAATAACAGTAGCAGTAGTAAATGCTGGGTATAACAGGGTTACAACAGGGTTGTGTGTTACTTGGTATATTCCATTTGATATTCTAAGACATGAAAGTGATACAATGTCATTCTGGCTAACATTTAAGTATTCCTGTCTGTCTGACCAGCGTTAAAATGCAACCATGAATTACGATGGTCATCTGGTTCTTCCCAGAATGCTGTAAGAATTGTTGCTTGTGACTGCTGACAGGTTTTTCAGGCATTGCTCTGTTGACTGCTGCTAGCATTTTTAGATGACAGTGATTTCTAGGGTGTTATTTATTGGAAAAATCTGTTTGGTTACAACCAATAATTACTGGGCAAACTACACCTAAGGAGACAACTCCATGTTAGTAGCCAAATTCAAAGTCACCTATGGACAAGAAAGTTGTCAAGCTGACTTTTTTTTTTTCCAAATGTAAAGATATCTTAGCAGGCAGTGACTTCCACTGTCATGAGGGTCAGAATAGCTCAGCTGAGTTCTTCCTGTGATAACAGGATTGAAATAGGCCAGTGTGATCTACATGTGCCTGCCCATGAAACAGACATAGACTAGAAAGAATGTTCATTGTAACTTAGTTACTCATTAGACGGTTGAGCAAAGGTCATAAAGAAAATTTTAAATCAGGACTGACTATTTTCCAAGCAATATATTTATTACAATTATGTTTGTTGAACCTGAAATAGTAAGGCCCAATGTAAAGAGGGGGAACTTGCTAGATGGGCCATAGTAGCTCTCTTCTGATGTTAAGCTATTAATATTTGTGTTACTGAGAGTTGTTTTTTCATAGAGTTCCAGCACCTACATAACTCTTTCTTTTCCTTTCAGAACTCTTTTGTTCCTTAATCAAAGGAGCCATCCAGCATCCAGATAATGTCATTCCATGGAACTGAAATATTGGTGAATTAGTCCAGGTTTGCTAAAGGACTGTAAAATGGAGCCAATAACTTTCAAAGTTAAAAAGTGTCAAACACCTAGTGATTTCTCAGCAAGTTTCAGTCTCCAGCTTGTGGGTTCTCTCCCAGTGCATTCCCTAACCACTATGTCAATGCTGCCTTGGATTGTGGCCGAGATCCGCTTGCTCAGTGCAAAGTCTTCCAAAGAAGAACCCAGCGTCAGCCAAGTCCGACTTTGTGTTTCACCAGCCAGTTTGCGATGTGAGCCAGACATGGGGGAAACCCAGCAGTGGGATCCTTTAATTTGTTCAAGTTTGTTTGAATACAAGCCACAGCAGGTCCACAAACTGATTCACAACAGCCATGATCCGAGCTACTTCGCTTGTCTGATAAAGGATGAAGCAGCAAATCAGCAAAGTATCTGCTATGTATTTAAAGCTGATGATCAGACAAAAGTAAGTAAAAAAAAAATAACTAAAGCAAGCATCCCTGGAGTTGCTTTTGTACTGTTTGAATCCTTTCACTACACTGTAAGGCCTTAAGGTTGTACTTAAAATTAGAGACTAAATCTCATTAAAACTTACTGACTTACTTTATTTGATGTTAATTCCTCAGTGGAATTTGAACTACTCAGTATGTGAAATGAAAGGTGTGTACATCTACAGGATCAGGGCCTGAATTTCATCAGCTTAAAAAACACTTTAGTTTGGGATATGGGCTGAAATCTTGGCCCTCAAATTAGTGAGAGCTTTTCTGTTGATGTCACTAGGGCTAGTATTTCACTCTCGAGTCACTGTGAACTTTATCTAATCCTGCACTCAGACCTCTCAAATTTCTGTTTTCCTGAGTTGAGACCTGTGTGACTGGGAAACAGAGATACCTCTTTTCTCAGAAAGAGGAGAGCATAGTGTGGAGTCCCCATATGTGTCATATCTCTAACAACAGGACCTTGTGGAAACCTTTTCCTAGCTCTATAATTCACAAAGCCTGGCAGGCAGGTTTAGAGAGTGGGAGAAAGGCACAGTCTCTGCACCTCTGTGTCATGCAGGCTTGCTGTTGCATGGTGTGAGACAAGAACTGGGTATGCATGTCTGGCAGTGGGTGAGATTTGGCTTAGTCAGCATTTCCTAACCAGTTCCTAACCAGTTGTGTCTTTGCTAAAAAAGTGGAAGCATTAAAATTGTCTATCTCTTCTGTTTGAGAGTAATGTGAGACACTGACTCTCATGAATGAGTAAAATGAGTAGGATTTAAAACAAAGTTGTGAACTACTGGGGGCAAAACGGTGACATATCCTTCACCTCTTGACTATCACCTCTAGTCTCCATAATGTTGGAAAATAGCATGATCACTTGACTCATATGAGGTGTCCTGCTGAAGAGCCTTGGAGGTATTATGTGAATATACACCACACATGGGATTTATGCCAACCTGCCCAATAGCAAAACATCTTACAGTTCCAAATCTGTGGTCTCAAGCTTACAGCTCAAAGCATATGGAAACAGCTTTAGTTAAATCCCCCCAGATAAAACGGCAGTTCCAGTAAATTAAAAGGCAAAATCATGGTAAATCATAAGCATTCAAGTGAGAAATCGTGCCAAGTTAAATGTAGAATACCAACTTTATGTATGTAAAAGTAGAAATAAGGAATAAATAGTTCAAAACTTCACACTGGATAGCAGCTGGTGAATGCATTTTTCAATTTGCTTATTATGTATTTACTTATACTTGTGGTTTTCCAGGATTGTGGTGAGCACACAGCACTGATCACCTCCAGTACATTTTCTTAGGCATTTTATTTTGCAACAAAATATTTAAGTACTTTTTCTTCATGTTTGATCAAATTCCTGAACAAGTTTGAAATTATCAAGAACAAATTAAGTCTCTAGTTCAATTTGCAGCTGTGTCTACATGTTTTTGGAGGTACCATCCAAAAGTTTTGGGTACCTGTTTTAACTATTTGGCTCTAGATTGACCAAGATATCTATCCTTTCAAAAACTACCTTCTGCTTAGTCTCTTAACTTGCCTTGCACACAAGAGTTGTTTCTCTTGACTTCTTTGCAAAAGAATTTGCAAGAGAGTTTTTGTCTAGGTACATATCTAATCAGCATTTGGGGACCTATGTTTTAACAAAAGGGTAATGGAACTGCCGGGTGTTCTTACCATCCAAAGACAAGCCCTGCCTTTTTTTTTCTTAAATTTTGTGCAAATTCCGCATTTTAAGTAGGTTCTTTGTGCTTTGTAGGGTGTTGTTACTTTAACCTGAATATGGTCATATAATGCCTTTTAGCTAATTGATGTTTATGGATTTATTAGAAGGCATGAACTGATGTTACCTGTTTTGTAGATGCCCAACTTTAAAGGATAGGGAGTGCACATATGCCTTTGTTACAAACTGAAGGAGCTGTTCGTTAAAAGCCAGTGAGTTGGAATGAAGAATCTAGAATTGTTACTGCAGTTTATGATCCATTTCAGAAGAAATAAATTTTAGAAACTGGATTTTTGCAGCTGTGCAACTCAGCAGACTCCTGTGCTGGCACTCTTGTTTGTGAGGACTTTTTTTTTTTTTTCCTATTTGCTTCAGGTCTGTAAAAGAATCACAGCAGTCCAGATATGTTTAGTCACAGAATGTACACGTTCATAACAATTTTTAGCCAACAATCTTGGACATACAAACTTTTGATTAGTGATAATTACTAATTACAATAGTAATTAGTAATCATAATTCTTTGTGTCCGCATATATTAATCTGTAGTAGGGTAATATTTGATGAAGAGTTCTTTGGGTTAAGTTGGGTCTGATTGAGGATTTGAAGTAGAAGGCACTTTGTGGCTTTACAAATAAGTTCTGTGTATATCCTCACCTTAAGATAAGTAGAATAAAAGGAGGCAGAAGTATGTCTGTGGGAGAAGTACTGTAGGAAGATTTGGATGTTAAGAAGAAGGCAGTTGAGTAGAAGACTAAACAATTAAAGCCTTTGAGAGGAGGACAAGAAACTTGAAAGTCAAGCGACAGAGGCATACCACGGGAGCTGGTAGAAAGTACAGAAATCCAGGAATGGTCAGGCTTTTAGGATCAGCATTACAGATAGACTGCAGTCCATTAACTGTAGTTTTACTCCTTTTTAAATATAAATTGAGCTAGAACATACAACTGATTAGTAAGGGATTAATTTACTGTTTAATATGAGAGTTTTGTTAATGTTGCTGGTAATATTTAGCTCAGTTCTAGAGGTGATAGAGGTGCCTTTGATGGGATGTTTTTCATGCATACGAATACAAGGCTCTTGGGTTCCTTGTTGCTGCATTTCCAACATATCCACTTTAGAGAAGAAATTAGTAGGCAGGTAATTAAGTAATTTCAGGATTCTTTGCAAGGAATTCTTTGTTAAGCTGCTCTTTAGCAGTGAAAGAAAAGTGTCCCATTGTGGTCTTTGTCTTCCCTCTGTAGAATCTTCTATAACTGTTTCCATTGTACCATCATGGCAATGTGTGGCTCACTTTCCCTGCTGGATAGCAGTAAGTTGGGAAGGATGAGATGACATTACTTGAAAAAAAGCATGTGAAAATGGAGATCATTCCACTCTACTTTGTGCTTAAAGGATGGGTTTAGTCTCCCTAGAGAGAGCTTCTCTTATGGATTAGTTTTCTTTCCAAGTATATTTGTCAGACATGGGATCTGGAGTGTTCCTTCCTTCATGTATAATCTCAGTAAGTTTCCACTAGTTACAGATAGTGGAGTTTCTCATCCTTACACCCTCATTCTGCAGAGGTTCTGATGTGGCCTCATGATTAATTTCTGCCTGAGGGTGGGGCTGAAGCTTTAATGCATATTCTTTGTAGGTGCTCAGGAATGGAGCTGGATTCAGTTATATTGCCTGCAGAGAGCTTATGAAGGCTACTTATAGGTCAGGTGAGTAATGGTGGGGGAAGCTGGGGAAAAATTAAATCTCCACTGAATCTGTTTGCAGAATAATCCCTTCAGAATAAGAACACAATTTTGCTGAACACCTTAGTGAGAGTGCTTGGCTGCTGTAGGAGTGCGATGGAAATGAAACCATACATGCTCCACCCTCTGCATCTCCCCAGTGGCCTGGCATTTGCTTATGTACAACAGAACTGGGATGCTATTGATATGCTGTCGTTGTTGAAAACAATATACTTTAAAAATCATTGGCATTTTAGTCCTACATTTGAGATCTGCTAATTCTAAACTGTTTGGAACTGCAGGTGAGGTGTGCTGTTTCCTTCCTTTCCATTCTCCCCAGCTTTCCTTCTGTATGATGCTCTGCTTTAGCACATCATTCACTCCAAGAAATGAAAGAGATAAATAACATGAGGTTGATGGCATTCTGTAGCAGGGTATCACCCTCCAGCAGATGCATAAGTAGCCAAAACATTACGGAGGATGAGTAATTTCTGTTCTTATTTTCAGCTTGGAAAAGTAATTCCAGATGTCATTATGTTGATCCGTCTTTGGTGTATAGAATGATTTGTTTTATTTAGGTATGTTTAATCTTACTTGATGGATGTTTGGGCTGGCAAATGGAACACGGGTCACTAGTTTATCTGACTCATGCCCTGAGCCACTTTAGATTTAAGGCAAGTTAAGGTTGTGCTGTCCTTTATTATACTTTTATATTTATTGTAAGTGAAGACTAACAGTTCTAAATTTAGTGGTTCCACAGAGGTCTGAGTCAGAGGACATTCAGCATCTCAGCCTTTTTCCATGTCCTGTGCTCCACTCAGAGCAGGCTCACATTTTCCCAAGCCTGTCTTCTGTCTCCTACAGAGCTATAAAGACTTCTTTTGTTGCCATTTACAACCCTTGCTACATTCAGTTCCAGGTGGACTTCCGCTTTCCTAATCATGTCTCTGTCTTGGATTGGCAAGTTCTTATCAAGGCTCTCTGGAAACTGGCTGGATTGACTATGCCCAGCCGTGTTTTTTCTACAGCAGATATTTGAGTGGTTGAAGTCCCTCATCAGGACCAGGGTATGCTAAGCCAGGCTACTCGGAGTTGTCTGTAGAATGCATCATCCACCTGTTCTTTCTGATCACAGAGTAAAATAAATTCCTGTATGTAGAGTAGAAGTCAGCAGACAGCACTGTCATTTTAAAATCTTTTTTTTTTTTTTTTTTTACTGAAGCAGATTCTCAGAATGGTTGAAAGTTTCCCCTTTTTTATTCTGTGAGATGAACTGGAGGTTTGGAGCATTTGAGGAAAAGACTAGAAATTTGAGCCTGATGTCTTGCCAGGAAAATATTTCTGTGACAGTATCAATGCAGAACTGGAGTATGAAGAAGGGTAAAAAGTTCAGTTCAGATTTTTAAAGGGTTACATTTTGTACTGGTGTTTTTGTTTGTGTGGGTTAGGGTTTTTTTTGTCCCCAAGACTCTAGGCACAAGTTGTCGTAACAGCTTGTAATATATGCTTGTGTTTACCAGAGCAGTTAATGCTATGATGGCAAAACACTGGGTAGATTTTCTGCCTAATAGAAATATATTGCCTGTGATTTAAACAGGATCACAGCTGCACAAGACATGCACAAGTCTACGTGGTGCTTCTGGATCTTCTCTCTGTACTGTCATCAATCAAGGACAGCTTTAGGCCCGGGCAGCTGCAGGAGTGTTACCACGAGAGTTGCAGTGTCTGTATGGTTGGGGCAGACTGGGACAGCCCCTCGAAACCTGAGCCTTCTGATTGACTTCACCTGTGCCAAACCTGCCCCAAGGCAAAGGACCCATAGGACCCAAAGGACAGATAGGACCCATCTCCTTACACTGAAGCACTTCTTGAAATGTAGCACTTGGCCTGTTGTTGAGCTTTTTAGTTACAACTGTGGTGTCTTCTGTTGTCAGAGGTCTTCAGGTTTTTTTGTCCACCCATTGCTTTAACAGTTACTATGCTATTAAACAACCTTCACCTACTTTCAGTGTTAAAATAGCTTATGCACTTAAGTAGATCACCTGTCTTACCTGGAATGCAGCACTCTGTTACATGTTGTTTATGATCTGATTATGTGCTGAAGAAGCAGGTTTCAGATAATCAACACTTAGCTCTCTGTGAGGCTGCACAGAGCTGAACTTGACATTATTCATCTATAAAAGGAATGGCAGGGGCCCAGTGAACTCCTAAGCAGTTGTTATGAGGCTTGGCTTCATGGCTGTTGATTCTTACACAACCTGTTTTTACTTTAGACTCTAAGGTATAGCCTCACTAAGTATCTCATTTTTAATAGCACCATTTCCCTTTCTTAAAAAATTCAAGGAAGATAATTTTAAAGATAGAGGTGATTTTTTCCTCTGTATTTTACTGCCTGATGAGTCTAGGGAGATTAAAACATGGTTCTTGCTTTGCAAAGAACATAAAACACTGAAACAAAATTAAATAACTGGACTAATGTCAGTATGAGTCAGAACTTAATTTGGCTGTTTTCTGCCTCCTTATGCACCTTTGGGGTTTTTGATTGAATCTGTGTAATTGCAAACTGCTAGCACTACTTTTTGATTTGGGATATCTTTCTCCCAAATACTAAGTGAAGAAAATGCAAAATACAGAAGGAAAAAAAAATGCAGCAGAACAAATGAAAAGTCAAATACATATTTGTGCTGTGCACATACACAGTCCAGTCTATAAAGTAGGTCAAAGTTTAGCTGTGTAAATCCTAACAGAATATCCTGTGTGATGCAAACAACCAGCTGTGCTCTCAGTAGTCTCACAATTAATCAAGCTTTACAGGCTTCTTGAGCCTTGAGCATGAGTGTGATAACACCACTTCTATCCTGGGATCTGTTCAAACAATTCCTGTATGTGGGCTTTTCTCTCAGGGAACTTTAGTGGCCAGTGACCCTGTCCCTAGCAGCATTATTCCAAGCCTTTATGGGCTCTTGTCAAATCTGAGAGACTTTGTGACATGCTGCATCACCTAAGTGCTCATGTGTTCATTCATTTTATAAAAAATATTGTGGGATTTCCCTAAACTTTGTGTGATTTTACTTGGAGGAAGTAATTTATCTAACACCAGTCCTGCTGTTTGATTTAGAGATAATGTCTGATCAAGGAAGATGAAATTAATCACAAGGTTTGTAGAAGGAGTTGCCTATTCCCACTCTTATGGCAGCAGCAACATAAAAATTATATATTCTTGTGATTTTTTTATCTTAGTGTAATAGTTAACTGTATAGTAAACTGATATTTTTCATGTATTTTTCAACTAAAATAATGCTGAAAGTAGCTGCGTGTTACTTGTGATTTTACACGCACTTTATTTTAGGGTCATATTTCATGCCAAGGCTATTGTTCAAGGCTATTAACTGTTCCTTCACTGTTCCTTCCATGTTGGGGATTGTAGCAGAAATACAAAACACTAGAACGAGGCAAAAACATAATTAGTGGATTTGTGATGGCTTCTCATCCAATTACTAACCATTCTTCTTGTCTTTACTTGTGGCCTGTGATGTCCAGCACAGGTAACTGGAGCCATGGATTTAGGCATTCTCCAGAACTGTAGTAGGGTTTTCTTTAAAAGCTCCTGTTCACACAGAGGAGAGCTTCCTTACGTATCTCCAGAGAGAAGCTGACTCTTAACATCTTAACCAAGTTTGAGTCACCTCTCCATGGCCTTGTATTCCCTTGTTTGCTGATTTGCACATTGCCATTTTCCCTCCTATTCTTTATACTGTGGTATACACTCAGTGAGGTGTTTCAGAGCAGTTTGAATATTCCAAAGGAAAAGTGATACAGTTTTGATGAAATCAGCATCCTAACATGGGCACAGAACAGTTTCATGTGCACCTTTGTGAGAATCAGAGCATCACCACCTAGACCCAGAGTGGGCCTGGCCTCAGATCCCCAATTCACTCAGTCTTAAACTGCTGTGGGGTTTTAGTTCACATCTTAGTGTAATCTAAGATGGTACACTGAGAAGACTTTATAGCTGTCCTCTGTCAAAAGAGGCAATTCTGTTATTCCTTATTCTTCTGATCCATCCCTTGATATACTTCTTTGGTGTTTTCCCTTGTGCTGGCACTGATGTTTGTCCAGCCCTGTGTTAAGCTGCTTTTGGGGGCTAAGGTAAAAGAAAGTCATTTCATTCGGCTCTGAAACCATTTTTGTGCACCTTGCTAGATCATCATAGATGTTTTTTGTCAAATTTCAAGTTGTCATAAATTTGGAAGCTAAAGTGAACATAAAATAATTTGGGGCAAGTTTTTCCTGGTGCTTTCATAAGCAGGTGGGGGAAATAGAGCACCATACCAGGAGTACTCCAAAGGGATTGGGCTGTGGAGCAGGAAACCTGTTGTTCCTTTTTTGTAGGATGACACATCTTCAAAGTAGGACTATGAGGATGGATGTGCACAGGGACACTTGCAGGCCTCCTTGGCCTCTGTACACAGAGCCACCTTGTTTGGAGCATGGTGCTCATAACAACAAGGTTGTGGATTCAATCCCCATATGGGCCATTCACTGAGAAGTTGGACTTGGTGATCCTTGAGGCTCCCTCCCTCAGATTATTCTGTGGAAGTGTCACCGACACTGAAATCTGTCCTGCTAGTAACATGTGAGAAGAAGTCACTGCATACCTGCCCAGTGAGTCAAAGTAGCCTTGCTCGAAAAAGACATAAAAATCACGGAGTGGGTGGTCTTCAACTGGGAGACTGTCTATCCACATATTACCCAAGCACTAATCATATTAAAGTCCTCAGCTTCACAACTTGTAACAATAGGAAAATATGTAGCAAGCAACAAAGTTATCCAGCTCACCTTACTGTGGTGTAGTAAAGTCTGACTTCTGCACAGGTGTTGGATGCAAGACACAAAGGCAGTGAATGGGTCTCCTCATTGCCTTGCAGCCTCATCAGTCCTACAGCTCCAAGCAAAGCACAGCAAGCAGACAGTGCTGGGCAAATTAAAAACCCAAACCAAACTGAAAGACTTGTGCCCATGGAAAAGTTCTGAGTGAGAAATAGGAGTGTGGAAATATAAGTTGTGTATACAGAATTAAGAGTTTAGAAAATACTGTTTGATTTATAGCAATATTGAATATTAACTACATGCACACTACTACACAAAGAAAGATTTAATGAAGAAGGAACTCCACTGTATTTTCTGAGTTACCCACTGCTGAGGCTTGCTGAAGTTGATTTAAGACTAGAAGAAGTTTGGAAGTTTGAATGCTGCCTTATTGATTTCCGAACTCAAGTCAGAAAGTCTAATCTAGACTCAATAGATGGTTTTTAAGTTTTGTTTAATTACTTAACCCTCTTAAGTAATACAAAGTATGCACAGTTGTGAAGTTCTTAAATTATTTTTATGGATAATTGGTGTAATGATAGTTGTATGCAATTTAAAGCCAGAAAATGTATATTAGAGAGGGGAGAAAAAGCTGCTTTGATACTAACAGTTTTTATTTTAAAAATCAGTCTTACCTAAAAGAGTGTTAGTTTTTCTGGCACACAGTACAATAGCATATTGGGGAACAGTGTGATTTATTTAGCAGAAGTGAGAAGATGATTTTTGTCAAATACATGAATAAACAAAGGCTGTATCTGTCATGTAGTTTAGTGCAGTCTCTATAGACAGACTCAAGAGTAGTTCTCACTCATATCTGATTGATATCAGTTATCTTTCCTTGAGAGTAGTAAAACCAAACCTCCTATTTTCTGTGCTTAGCAAGTTTCATTGGGTAGCTTGGGCTTTAGCTCACTTGGAGCTACTTAAACATGGACATTCATGTTCAGGCAGTTGTATTTTCTTCTTTTCAGGTTTTAAAATGGCCCTAAAAGACAGATGCAAGCCATCCACATGAAAATATGGAGATGCCAATTCATAAATTATGATACTGAGTAAATTACCTTCCTGAAATAGCTCCTTATGTTTCCATGCAGTAGGCTTTTCATTTAGAGTTTTGCCTTTCCTGGGCTGACATTTATGCTGTGCCCCCAAGGTCATCAGATGGGGGCTCTTTGGCTGTAGTGGAGCAGAAAGCCAAAGCAGAAGAGGCATATATAACTGCTGTATTTACTTTAGCAGTACAATCTCCCATCCTGTTATATGTCAAAGTGAATAATGGTAGAAAATCATTGTCGTAAAATCAGTGCTTTCCCTTGCCTGGTGTAGACAGAGTTGTTCTGTATTTCTGTTTTTTTTACCCTCTCTATGGACGTCAAGTTATGGGAAGGGCTGTGGGAAATATTTTCCTAAAGGATGATTTGTGTGACTGGACAAATACAGGCTTAAATGGATATGTGTGTTTGCCCTAAAGGTTGATCATCGAGGATCTGATACAAGGATTGAGTGGATAATGCCAGTTTATACTTGGTTTGTCCTTTGTATGAAACTGCTGGTTGATGTGGACTTCCCCTTTTTTTCCCACCCTCCCCCCACTTTTCCCAGAGTGACAGTAATTGAGATCTATTTCTACTCATAAAAACAGTTTCACTGATGGTGATTCCTCTTGCATTTGGTTTAAGTTTGGTCCTGCTGCATAACTGATTGAATGCTTTTCATTTGCAAGCTTCTTGTTTCAGCCTTTAAAAGAACCCCACAAAACTAGCTTCACACAGGCAGAATGTGCTTCAAAATTGTATTTTTGGTAATCATGATGTGGTTTGTTGTGTTGCTTTGTTGCTTATATGCTATGCTTCTACTTATAATGTAAAGAACTTCCACAGGAAGAGAAAATAAAAGCTAAATTTTATAACTCCTCATTTGAGATTTTTGGAGGCCACATTCAGCACAAAGGTGTAAAGTAGAGCTTACAGTGAATATCTGGTGGTGTATTTGCATCTAAACCTGTGGCTAACTGAAATGGAGGTGTTTTTTTGATAGTCAGAAAGTAAATTATACACAAATCTTATTTGAGTCTTTGAGGCTGAAAATCTTCTGCATTTTAACTTCAGGCTAGTTCCTTTGAAGACAACAGGCATTCTTGCAGCAGTGACTTTAAGCATGCTTGTAGATACTTGCTTGGTTAGCACCTATAATATGTAATATATTATTCTGCCTGGTTTTATCCTTAAATTTTTTTCAATGAAAGTCATGTTGTTCACATAGGAAAAAAAGGTTTCCAATACCTGTAATTAATTCATTTGGAAAGATTTTTAATGAAGCAGAAGTACTTTTAAAAACAGACAAGAAAAAATATAATTCAAGTAAAATAATATATTCAGGATGATTAACATGGTTGATTCAACACCACTATTACAAATATTAGGTTTCTTTTCTTATTTAAAATTTCAAATAGAAGTAGGTCCTATGTCTACAAAACAATAATTTACTGAAGTCTTAAGAAGAGCAAAGCCCCATTTATCACTTTTAATTCTCTGCAGACTACAAAAACCGTGTTGTAATGTGCGTCTTCAAGTACAAACAGTGTTGGTACCTTCAGAGGTCTCTCACTGAAGCTGAATTCAGAGGCATTTCCAGAAGTTGTGTTTTCATGTTAGGATTGCCTTTGTTGGCCCAACTGTCCAGCAGCAATGAGGCATTTCAGTTTTCCCGGTTTAAGTGCATATTTCAAAGCGATACAATAGTGGGTAATGACACACTGGAACGAGGCACTCTGATTCCCGAATCGGGACTGGGATTTAGGAGAGAAAGCAGTTGTTTCTGTGCTGCTCTCTGCAGTATCTCTGCTGCTGTGGAGCACTGTACAGCATCCCTGACAGCAGCATTCGTAGCCGGGCCGTTAGGAAGCTTTTCTAATTGCAGGAAGAGAACTTCACGTTGCTCTTTAGAGGGATTATTCCCCAGAGTGCATAACTCCTTTTGTTCCTCCAACCCCTTCACAAGTTCGCAGATTCATCAGGGTTTAAGATGAGGTGTTTAAGTGCCACTTAGCGGCTGTCCGGAGCAAATGTAAGATACTGCGATTGCTGTGACAGTTTTCAGCTCTGCTGCTTCTTCTTTCCTCCAGCAGGAGAATCGCTCACCTTACCGTTGAGATACCGAAGGCTTAATCTAAAACTGGTTGAAATCAGTTGAAAGATGCTGGTGCATTTTCAGTAAGAAAGTTTCAGTACTGTAATTTCCATTTTACTTTTTTCCTGAATTGTCCTACTGGGTTCTCCTAGTGGGGTTTTTTGGTTTTTTGTTGGGGTGTTTTTTCAGTATTTTTGCAATGCCTCTAAATGTTGGAATGAGTTTGTATTTTATTATGTAACAAGAAGCAGCAGACTACTATGTATAGTCTGTAGAACGGAAATATTGCTGTTTCTGGAGTTTATTCTTGTGTGTTAAATTTCACAAAACAAGACACACTTAACATTTGTTAGTGTTTGAAATCAGCCACTGTTCTGAAGTGTTTCAGCTCCCTTCAGCAGAATATCTGATAGGTGTGAAGACATTAGTTCTCAGTCATGTTAGGAGCTTGCTATAATAACTTTTTATGGGTAAGGACATAAGTTTTTCTTCTAGAAACTTGCAGAACTTCTGGATATTCTTTACATGTATGTCATTAACTCTGCACTGAACCAGATACATCCTTAAGACATATAAGGCTATAGTAGCAACTTGATCTGTGATTTTAGTGGGGGCAATTCTCAAATTAATAGCTTTTATATATCAGAGTGCCTGCATTGCCTGTATGCAGGCTTCCTCTTTCCAGGGAGGAGGTTTTCAGTGGGCTTTCTTCAGGGAGTTCATTTTTTTGCAGAAGGCATGCTTGAAGTTTTTCTTTAGAATGGAGTTGTCTTTTTTTCCTTCTCTTTCAGTTTTTGTGTTTAATAGAGTATCCATATGAATACTAGATTTGGAAGAGTCAGAAAAGTTCCCAGGAACCTCAAACAAACAAAATACAGATTTCTGATTAAATTTCTTGTTAAAGTTACAGAACAGAAACTGTCAAGGTCTCAGGATAAACCCCTTTGCACATGTTGAGACTGTGTGTACTTCCAACAGGCCATATAAAAGCTAGATACATCACAAATTTTCCTTAGCCTGATAACCCTCTGTGACCTGACTTTAAGTAAACACATTTGCACAGGCATGTCAGCCTGTTCTGGAAGTCTTGATGCCAGCTTGAAACATTGGCTGTATTAGACTTCTGGGTTTTTGTCTTAACTGGAGTTGTGAGTAAAATCAGCTCTTGTGTGGGGATGACATTGTGGACCTACAATGAGAGAAAGTAATACTTGATTCTTGCTAAGTTCTTGATGTTTGACTGTATATTACAGCTTCTTGCAAGCTAAGAGAAAAAGCTGAGAAGATTGATTAAAACTGGCCTACATTCTACTCATAAATTATAATTGAAAGCAATGGGACACTTGAGAATTTAGTATATACTGGATTAAATGTCCTGTTCAATATCTTTATCAATGATCTGGACAAGGCAATCCAGCACACCCTCAGTAAATTCACAGATGACACCAAGCGGAGTGGGAATGTTGGTCTGCTGGAGGGCACAAAGGCTCTGCAGAGGGATGTGGACAGGCTGGATAAATAGGCCAAGGCCATTTGAAAGAGCGTCAACATGGCAAAATGCTTGATCCTACACTTGGGTCACAATAACCTCAGGCAGTGCTACAGGCTGGGGCAGAGTGGCTGGAATGTGGCCACAGCGGGCTGAACATGAGCCAGGGTGTGCCCAGGTGGACAAGAAGGCCAATGGCAGCCTGTGTCAGCAACAGTGTGGCCAGCATGAGCAGGCTCAGCACTGGTGAGGCCATACCTTGAGTTCTGTGTCCAGTTCTGGGCCCCTCATTACAGAAAAGGCATTGAGGAGCTGGGGAAGGGTCTGGAGCCCAGGGTTTGTGAGGAGTGGCTAAGGGAGCTGGGGGTGTTCGGCCTGGAGATGGCTCAGGAGAGACCAGATCATTCTTAGCAGTGATCTGAAAGAAGGTTGTAGAGAGGTGGGGATTGGCCCCTTTCCCCAGGTAACAAGTGACAGGGTGAGAGGAGGTGGCTTCAATTGCACCAGGGAGGGTGGATATTAAATTGGATATTAGGAAAAATTTCCTCAGTAATAGGGTTGTCAGGTATTGGATAAGGCTGCTCAAGGAGGTGGTAAAATCACCATCCCTGGAAGAATTAAAAAAATGTGTGCATGTGACTCTTGAGGACATGGTTTATAGTGGTGAACATGGCAGTGTTGAGTTAGTGGTTGGGCTTGATGGTCTTACAGGTCTTTTCCAACCTATATTGATTCTATGATTCTAAAAGGCCTGCCCAGATGACTTCTGAGGTTCAGTTATCCATTTGAGTCTTCGCACCTGTGAACACATTCAAATAGGTGAGTTAAGACTTGCAAATTATTCAAATACATGAGCTCAGATTTGCAAGTTGCAGTGCTATCTGTGAATATACTTCAGTGAAGAATTCAGTTATCTAGCCCATCCATCCAGCTCTGTGCAGGTTTCTCCCGGAATGCGAGTTCCCTATTCGTACTAAGTATACCCAGAAAGGAGGAAATGGCAGAACTGACCCATGATTAGTTATGTATTTATTTATATATTTCAGTAGTGTACTGCATGCCAACTAATAGTTTAGACTTTTTCTGAGAATACATACACATTTCCAAATTCTACCAGCTCCATGAGTCTTACATAAATGATGCAGCTGTCTCCGCTTGGTGATAAGATGGTTAACAGGACCTGTGGGGAGGGGCTGTGTGAATCCATGGTTTTTTTGGATGGCTGACTCAGCATGCAAAGGCTTCCATTGTTCTGGCAGAGGAGCGGAAGCGCAGTCAGCACATGTGGGTGCAATGTGCAGCAGTGACTTACAGTAGTATATCCTGAGCCCTTTGAAGCCATGCAGCTTTATCAAAACCACAAAAGTGCCATAAGGACAATTCCTGCTGCTATGTTTTAAAAGCCTCTCTATTGTGTGTTATATTTCACAAATGTTTTTCAGTGGTTTTTTTTAGGAGTTAAAACAGGATTGTCTTGAAGTAACTAAATGTGGAATGTTATTTGTAATGAGACTCAGAACTGTAAACTTCTGAATGGAAAGCCAACTGAACCATGGGGAAAGTGATTTTTCAGATTGGTAAAGACAGTATTTGAATCTTGATTTGAAAGATGGTTTACTGCCATTTTGTGGACTTTCACTCTAATTGAAAGACAGTATGACTTAGGCAAAAATACAAAAGCAAAAGAGTCCACATCACTGGCAAAGATATACTTGATGGGTTAATAAGCCTGCAGAAGAGGGTAGGAAGGGGAGAGATTAGAAACTGTTAAGGTAAAAATATGTGCAAAGGAACATCGCTCATAAAGTTTTCTGCTTTTAAGACAGCTGAGAAGGAATATAATCAAGAGCACAACATAGCAAAATAAAAATCACAGATCATTTAATAAAAAGGCAGATTTATATATTCCATATAAAATTAGTGTACATGCATTATGTATTATGTTAGTAGGTTCCAGTGGTATTCTCAATTTCACATTACACTGGAAATATCTAGGGAAGGACTGTGCTGCAGCTTGTAATCAAATGGAAGGCTGGTGATGACAAGTGATGTAGAGCAAGGGTTGGGCAGGCAGCTGAGTGCACTTCTCAATCAACTGCAAGGGGCTGCAATAGTTCTCAGTTAGCTACTGCAGTTCTACTACCTATTTTTTTTCCCAAGAGCACCCAAGCAGGGAGGTTTGTGATATGACAGACATTAAAATTTCTTCAGCTTGATTCTGGAAAAGAACAGGACAATATGGTATTTGTTTCCTCTTTTTGCTATCTAAGCTTAAGATGCACATGGATATAGTAACAACTTGGTCTGTGATTTTGGTGGGGACAATTCTCAAATAAATAGCTTCAGCTGCTCATCATATGTGAGCTGCAAAATAGCTCCACTGACTGTAGGTAAGTTGTGGACCCTACACCTACTGAAAGATAAACCTGAACTGATAGCTCTTACTGTTAAGCAATTCTCAGGAAAACCAAGAATATTTTGGTTTGGGGGTAGAATAGTTAACACTTGAGGTTTTATTTTAACTGTTGGAGGTTTTTTTAGTTGCCTGAAGTGGGTTTTTTTTTTATTGCCTGAAGTGGTTGCTTGAGGGTATGTGAACTTTAATATAAGCCCATTAGAATCTGTGTACTGTCTATAATGATTATAGCTGGATTAAATAATGAGAAATCAATGCTGTTGGAAATAGATTTATTTAGTTATTATGTAAATTTTGGAGAACTGAGGAGGCTGGCTACTTTTCATGGCTCTCCATACTATGGAACTCATACTTCCCTAGTCTCCTACTGTTGCAACTGAAGTTCACAAAATAGTGTGCCTAGGACAGTGGGACTATTTTTTTATCTATAATTATTATGTGAAGAGCTAGCTCATAACTCTGTAAAGTGATGCATACATGATTGCTTATTTTATATTACTCGTCAGTAGAGTGTTCTAGTAGGCTACAGTAAATAACTAATCTAACATGAAGTCCCATGTAGTGGAAATAGGCATTTATAATATGTATGTCTCCCATAGCATATGGGGAATTGATAAAATTATAATTATGTTTTGATTTTAACCAATCAAGTGAGAGGTGTCATGTTCTGTTCCTAGTTTTTTCTCAATAGTTTCTAGACATTTTTTACTCTATAACTTATCTATTATTGGAAGTAGAAGTGCTTAGTAGCTTAAGGAATTTTTTTCCACTGTGAGGTAATGCTTCTTTACAAAGGAAATGAGACCTATCTTCAAAGGAATTATCTTTTTTCTCATCTGAGTTAATCATATAAGCTTCAAGATCAGCAAGCACTTTAAGTATAACTTTTAAATAATTGAATTTTGAAAATGTTTTTTAAACTTTAAGTGGTTTTGGTTTTTTCCCTCCTGAGATCCTGATCTTTCCATCGGGAAGCTGATGGAAAAGGGTGCAAAGTCCTTTCAGGGCCATGTATCTACTGCCAGGGGACATTAATGGCAATTTGATTTTCACGTGTTTTGCATCCCAGTGCTGGGAGATTTTTAAAATAAGCAGTCTCGCATAATTAGTATTTTATTGTTTATCAGTTGTGTCAGGGTTTGTGTGCATCCCCTGCTCTCTCCCCAGAGCCACCTCAGCATTCTGGAGAGCTCAGCTAGGTTATCCCTCAGCTTGGTGACACTGAGAAGACCAAAAGCTACTGCCTTACAAGGAGGAAAAATAGGAGATGTCCAGCTGTTTCAGCTACAGTCAAGACTCAGCTGATGATCTCAATGGCTTGACCTGTGTTTGTCATTGCACACTGGGAGCATCGTCGTTTATTTTGGGCTCTCTGATTTGCTTCTGCAGTTTCCTAGTTTGCTCTGCCTGCTTTCTGCTCTTCCTGCTCATTTCACAGCTTCCAGAAAACCCTCATTACTAAACAGGATAAATGCATGGAACCTCTGATGTCTCCTTGTGGCAATTCCCTGCTGTGCTCTGAGTTTTCCCTGTTGCTCATTTGCCACATCGTCCTTGTGGGTTTTTTTGCATCCAACCATTCAGATCAAAGCGACCTCTTCACAAGAGATCTTCATAAGCCTTGCTTGGATTTATCTGTAGATTGAGGCTGTATTTTTTCATTCATTTATAGACATCTGATCATTTGATTACAATTAGATCACTCAGCAGTGTACATTTCATCTTGGTCAAATGCAGACATATGATTATGCTTGAGTGGAATTAGTCAGAACCCATGGCAAAGTTCCTGACAGCTTTAAGCTTTATTTTGCTGTCTGTGGGAAGACAAGAAATATGCAATCCAGCATAAAGCTTGCCAATCCAAAGTTTGCTCATCAATGTTTTTGGAAGTGTTTGAAGTGGCACAATGATTTCAGTCCAGATGTGCTCTTTGCATCAGATGACACTAATGTTTATGAATGGGCACCAGTGGACCCTAAAGCTAGATTGTGTTACTGTTATGCTGATTATATATAGCCTTGGTTACCTTTACAGGTTGATGGGTTCCATGTACTGTGAGTAGTATTTCCTCCAATCCCTTGTTTGACTAGGGATTTCACCAAAACCCTTCCACTCTGAACTTTCTGGAGCAAATACTAAGAAATTATCCATTCCATTCAAGGTAACTGACTGATCATCCCAGCATTTGCTATCACCCACAACTGCCTTAACAGGGCATAAGAAAAGCACAAACAGTTTTCTCTAGATACAACTTTTCAAATTAAAATAAGAATGCCTAAATACTTTTTTGTCCAAAACAGGCCCATGGGGAAGAATCTGAAGATAATGGTAGCCAATCAGGAAAGCTGCTTCAACCTTATGAGGTGTTTTATCCTCTAATACTCTCATGACTCACTCCAGTTGATGTAACTGTGCCTCTAGGATATTACTTGCCCAGGGAAGCCTTCAATTCCACTGTCTTCTGAGTGAGCAACATGTCCCATGTGCTCTTCTACAGGTGTAGGTCATCTTTCCCTTCAGAGATTTTGCTTTTCCTCAGTCCTCTTGCTGAGATGCAATTGAGCCTCAGAATATGGTAACCCTCTTATGCTCTGACACTGTTGGAGAGAGAAGGGATAGTGGTGGTAGAGGACAAATAGCCCATCACCAACATGACTTTTCATTCCTGAGTGAGAAATCCTAGTATCACTTGAATCAAAGCATTTTAGCAATTACAAATTTTGTGGTGGAAAAGTCAATTATATGTAAGCTAAACCTACAGGAGAGGTTAGAAAGGACTCTGCTGCTGAATCAGTGCCCAGCAGTCTGTTCTCTTCTGTCTGCCACACAGGGAGTGAATTACAAGTTATCTCTGGGCATTGGCCCAATGTCAGCATTTTTCATATTTGCTACTGGTTAGCAAATAGCCAGAAAATTTCGCTCACAGTATTAAGAAGATTTCCCAAATCTGTGTAATTTCTGTTTCCACTGAGTGTCTAGAAAGCACCAAGAAAGTCATCCCAGGTGCTTTGGTGAAAGCTGGATTTCATCTTTTGCATGGGCAGTGGGCTGCTATGCACTTCAATTGAAAGGGACAGCCACTACCAGTCTGTGGTTAGGTGTTGGGTCTTGCTGTTGTCTTTCATCAGGAGGCTAGTGCAGATCTGCTTTGGTGAACTACCTTGGTTTCATGATTAATATTTTATTATGTTTTAGGAAAACGTTTGCTTATAATTTAGCC
The DNA here is from genome assembly GCA_013401135.1 of Cettia cetti. Classification (NCBI taxonomy): domain Eukaryota; kingdom Metazoa; phylum Chordata; class Aves; order Passeriformes; family Sylviidae; genus Cettia; species Cettia cetti. The sequence goes on along the minus strand of VZUI01055163.1, from coordinate 3,798 downwards.
AAAAGATAACAAAGCTTACTCTTTTCTTCATGCACAAGTATCTGTTCAGAAGCCACTGAGTTAGGCTTGAGTCTTTGGAATCCAGAGGATTCATTAGTCTTTTCCATTGATAGATTCAGATAAATAATTTTTTGCATCTTGCATTGTGTGGAGGTGCCATAAAAGTCTGGTGTTTCCTAAGACACCTTTATTTTGGTATGATTTATTACAGCTGCATCTAAGAACCAAAACATTATTACATTTTGAATTCACATCACAAACAGTACTCTCACAGTAGTTACTTTCTTTCCCTCTTTTTTCTCTGATAAAGTAGAAACCACCACACCTGGAATGGGAAAGGATGAGACAATACTCAGGGAGATTCTAAAGAATGGTGAGAAATAAGTGATAAAGGATAAAAATTGTGGGTGTTTTTAAACAAAACCCAAATATTGGAAAGTGATAATTAATGGCAGGCATATTTTTTTTCTTGTACTTTTTTCACCGGAATTTATCAACACCTTCTTGTGCACAGGAAGGAAGGACATAAGTGAAAGTTGCAAGTGAATGTGGACAGAGGGGATAATTCATGAGAAGAACTGCCAAAATATGTTTAAGTACAGTTCAAAAGAAAAAACTTTAAATGGGAATAGGATCTGCTTTAAAATCACCACTAGCTGTAACACGAGCAACAGGAGAGGCCAGTTCTCAGGTGCCACAGTAGTGGCTATACCCTAAATGCAAATTCTTGTGAGACATCTTCAGTGGTGACACACTGTGAACACACTCACAAACATATTTATGGTCATTAAACCTAGAGAAACTGAAATCAGAGGAAAATGAGTCAGAAATATTCCTTTTTCGAGTTGAAAGGTCAACTGCATCCTCCTTTCTTCTTAATATTTCTTTATGTCTCCCTTCTATTTTTATATCTATTTCATTCTCAAAATGGCTTCTTTTAATGGAGAAAAGTTTGTCAGAGAAAAAATAATGGGGATATTTTGTGTATGTGTAAATTTATGTAGGACATCTGTAAAACAGAAAGATCACCTTTCTGATGATGTAAGCTTTAAGTTGTGGGTTTGAAGTGTTTTAATTGTTGCTATTTTAAAAACAGCCACAAATATCTTGCTAATACTTTCCATGATAACATGGAACAGCTTATAGGACTGAGGGGTTTGTTTTGATTTTTAAGAGATCATACACTTGGATAAGATGGTGTCAAGTGCTACTTACTATTTATACAGTACAGATGTTATTCCCTGGCCCTGAATTTTTCCATTTCCCCAAAATGGGTATGTAGTATTTTTGGAGACACAAGATAAACTTAAAATACTAAAATACAGAGGTTCTCTTTCTAGAAATTTGAACATCCTGAAAAATGAAGGCAGTTATTGTTCCCACTGCATTACTAAATGTGTTTGTTTTTTTTTTCAAGGTAAACAACACAGTGACCTTTTCATTTACACTAAATGTTTTTATAGCTGAACGCTTAAGCTTCACAACCAGCTGTTTCCCAAAATGCCAAAGTGTGCCCACTTCTTCCTTCAAGGCCAGCATTTATCATCTTTGTTTAACAGATGAACTAAAGCAGAGAGAGAAGTTACCGTGCCTGAAAGCCATGTTAACAGCAGAAGATGGAATTCATTCATTGTTACTCTATCTCCCAATCCAGTATCTTCACCACAAGACCACTCTTCTTCCCAGTCCTACAGAAGCATGCAGAAGTTTTCAGAGTGCATTTAAAATCATACAAATGTCACTAGAACAACTGCATGCAACAGGTTCAAAGTTAAGTAGTGTGAAGTAACACACTGGAGATGGCTGTTGGAGCCAGTTGCAGACAGGGCGAGAAGCCAGATATCCTGACTGACATCAGTGTTTAATGTGGACTGGGGGGCAGATGTGTGTATTGTTAGTTTAAAATTGTGTAAAGATGTCAGTCAGGAAGGGGAAGCTGGAAAAACTCCCAAGCTGGCAGGATCTCCTCGGAGAAAGGGGAAGAAATAATGATTTAGAACTGATATTGTTCACACTCAGTGTTAGAGAAATGAGACTCTTGAGATTCTCATGCTGCCATCAAATATAGTGGTTATACTGTACTGTATAGTGGTTATGAGCAGCACATAATGAGGAGCATTCTGCCTGGCTCGTACCCTCAGTTACTTTATGAAATAAAACCTGGTTCTGTACTTCAGATGGTAGTGTTTCTCGAGTTCTTGTCAGGTTCTGAGTTTAAGGCCCTGAAAACAGATTTCTTTTTTTCATGTATGTGCTCTGTATATCATGAACAGTAGCAGCAGTGAAAATTTCTCCCTCTATCATGCCAGTAAGCCTTTAGAGACTGCTACCAGAATGGGTATCAGTCATATTTAGTCACTTATTGGACTTATGGCTAAGAACATCTGTACAATTGACAGAGAGAACCATTGGCCATCTTTGTGAATTATCTCTAATCTGTAGAACTATTAGAAAATGGAACTCTATTCTCCTTTTATGAAAGCTCTGTGATGTATTTGTTAAGGTTTTCATTTCAGAAACTGTAGCTTAGGTACAGCCTGAGAAGAACCACTTTTGCGTTGCCCCCTCATCCCTCTGCAGCCCTTTAGAGACATTCTGCAGTGCTAGGGCACTCACCAGCACCACGTTAGGAGGTGATAGAGCTCTCTAGCAGCTCGCTGCCTTATTTGCTTTTCATGAACCAAACCCAGGCCTGCAGGGTCATGCAGCCTGGGGCAGGCACCAAAACTACCCCTTTTACTGCCTCGGTGAGCTGTGAGATTGGCTCTGGTTCTCCTCGGCCCATGTACATGGATGTCACTCTTTCCCTTCTGTTTTCATTTAATAACTCAAACAACTGGAGCAGTGTCAGCTCTAACCCAGAGATCATTCCATTGGCTATAAGTGTGCAAGTGCAAGCATATGTAGGGCACTCTCACAGTGGAGTAGCTGTCTCAGTGAGAGTGACTTTGGGCAAAACAAAGAGCTGAATTTGGCATTTCATCATCTAACTTTGACCAGTTGAATTTTGTTGAGAAGTGCATAGCAGACCCCTTTGCTTTCCTAGTACAATTGTGCAAATCTAGTTCTTCGTATTGTTTCTGTGAGGTGGTGGAAAATAAAGGGCTTTTTGTTTTGAGCCCAGTGGATTATTTCCTGTGAACTCCAAGCCTTTTTTCCTTTCCTGGTTCTGTGCCCTTCCTCCAAACTCAGGAAGATTAGTTGTTTCAGGCAGCCCTGTGGCTACTGAGTAGAGGAGGAGGGTGTTCACAGCCAGCTCAGCCGGAGCAACGACAGGAATGAGCATTCCTGGCTGAGTGGCAAGTAACATCCCTGGACCTGCCGGAAACGTGTACACTACTGTCCACGACACTTTGATTTTTGGAAGTTGAGCTGCTAGCTTGTGATGTCAAATGCCATTAGCTAACACGATTGGCAAGACAGACTGGAAGTGTAACATTTCACAGTGGTTTCAAACAGATTATTTTTTTGCTCGATCCTTTAATGTTAGGAATGGCTTCGATACCGGGATGTTCCCAGAAAGTTTTAGTTACGAATCCCGTCGTCAGCGCTGAATTACGCGGCCGGGCAGCGCGAGGCGGCGCCCGGCGGTTGTCTGCGTTGCCGGGCGCGCTGCCGGCCGGAGGGCGACTCCGCTCCCTTCCCGAGCCCGCTCCCTTCCCGCAGCCCGGCGCGGGGAGCCCCGCCGGAGGCGGAGCGCGGCGGGGGCGGGACGCGGCCGCGGCCCTTCCTTTCCCTTCCCTTCCCGCCCCGCAGCCCCGCGGCTGCAGCCGGCGCCGCCACGGGCAGCGTCCACGG
>VZUI01055160.1:0-23947 GCA_013401135.1 Cettia cetti | reverse complement strand
CAAGGTAATTCATGTTATGAAGTTAATATGATAACAAAACTCACTAGTATATTAGTAGAATTCATGTTATAAAAAAATGAAGCAGTATAAAAATCACCATTTGTACATGTCTGGACAAGTGTTACCCTGCAAGAACAAACACACTGACAAAGGAACACCACATTCCAATTCTGAAGAGGACAGCAACTCCCATCTCCACAAAGGAAAGACGCTGGAGACAACGACACAGCCATCACATATAGATCTTATCAACTTCAGATGCAGCCTTCCTGAAACTCAGATGGCAAGCTCCTGTCTGCCCTATGGATATGGAAATGACAGGGGAGCTCTGGCATTGGGGGCTCCAGCCAAGGAGACTGTACCCGCTGTGTCCCAAAGAAGCCATTACACATCTCCTGTCTGCCCTATGGATGTGGCCAGCCAGACTGTTACATTTCATAAACTTATTAAACATCTTCTGTCTGTCCAAAACCAACCTATTCCACATAAATCTGTTGATCCCCGGAAAACCTTTCTAAACACAGGTGGCAAGGAAAAGAAATCCCAGTGAATATGGAAAAAGGCAAGAAATTCCAGCACCAGCAGCTGCAGCCAGAAAACCATAAAAACTGCAGCTCGAGAGATGGATTTTGTGAACTGGGGGACACGCTGTTAAGGCTGAAACCCATTCACCCAGCTCTGATCCCAGGTTCAGGGCTGTTGCTCTTTTAAATGTGGCTTTTCATCTTTTATTTTATTTTCTTGATTTATAACAACTGGAAGCCACCAGAGGACTACTCCTCGTGCGACCATATCTCTATGACTCAGACTCCTTTCCCAAAGGAGCTGAGCAAAAGATTATTCTTAAATGGTAAAACTGACTGGGTTTACAGGTTTTCTTTATGTTGTGTGTAGAAGAGTGAATACTAGCAGGAGGAGAGAAGGACGTCTTTGAAGATTTCATTTTTGTGTTATTTTCTTCGTAATTTGTGTGAATTAATTATCTTTTGTAATTTTAAGGTAAGCTTGTTTTGCTTTATGAGTTCTCCTAGTCATATATAAAACAGCAAACACCAAAGCCATTACAATCCTCCTTCCTGATTTCCTCATCAGTTACCTACCCTTCTTTACAGAAAAGTTTTTTTTAAAGCAACTTCTTTAAGTCTTAAAAAAAAAAAAATCTGTACAGCATTGTTTTAAATCTTGCTTTCAATAAAATAATTTTATTCTAAATTTGCTAATGACCCATTTTTGTCAAGAAAATGCTTGATGAAACTCAGAGTTTCTTGATATTCTAAGAGTTGTGGCTAGTATTATATACCGTTGTATTTTATAAATACTGTCATTTTCTTCTGAGGTTGAAATATTACATAACTTTTCAGATGTCAGCAGTAAAATTGCATTCAGTCATGTGCACTGAAATGACAAATCTAGATTAAACTCCTCTTTATGTAAGACTTCCATCAGTCATAGATGGGACAAATCCAAACCCTCGTTCTTTTAACATCCAAAACTTGCAAATTAGTAATTATTGAACATTCAGGAAAACCAGCCTTGAATTGTGAATTTAGACCAACTCAGAGAAAAGGAATTCGGCAGCAGACTGAAGAGATTCCTTCCCCCCCAGTTTATTTCAGTCCAAGTAAAATGATTTTTGTCTATGTATATTTATATTAACTTTCTGTGGTGGTATTACAGAACTACCTGAGTTCCCCTTCCCACCATTCCTGTGGCATTTTAAATTAAGAGTAAAGCGTCATTTCTGCCAAGGACTGAAGTGGCAAGACAAAGGAGCCTGCAAGTCCTAAGTGACAATGAATTGGGCAGAAAAATAAAGAATCACCTCAATTTTGTGAAACTGCAGTTGGGTTTGTCCATCTTTATTCAAGAAAACTAAAGGAGGATTTATTGGAAAAGAAGGGCAGCAATAAGTCCACCAGCCTCAATGGTGTTACTGGATATTAGTAGTTATTATCCAGGTAGTTATGTAACAATTTTATACACGTGTAGAATAAACATTTTAGTGTTCTTGAAGTATCACTCCAAAGCATCCTCAGAGTGCTCAGCCTCCCTACCTCATTAAATGCCTAAAGCAGGGTTTGAGCTATCAAAAATTGCTTTCCTATTACTTTCTAAAGGCAGGCTACTCCATTCACCCTTGGTTTTTTAAGCTTTAAATTGTACAATGCACATCTCATGCTGTAGCCTCCACCCTGCATAGCATTTGACATGAATTTCCTTTTTTTATAGAATGGAATGGAGAGCTTTAATGACTGTTGGGTTTTTCAGCTGCTCTGATGTGGAAAGAGTACAGGGGGCAGGGAGAAAGTGCATATTCTCAATAGGCTTCCTAACAAAATGTAGGATCACGTGGCTTTTACACACCTTTCTTCCCGTGATTTTGTTCCATCTCCTTCATGCGATTCAATCACCTGTGCTTGTCATCTGATTTCTGACACTTTGATCCTTGCCTGGCTTCTGACAGGCAATTCACTTCTGTAAATGCTGTACATGACTCTGGTGAGGTTTTGTAGGACAGGAAAATCCCTTCAGTTTTACATTCCAATAACCTGTACATCTTGAATTCCCTTGCAATTGCTCTCCCCCTTGCCAGTAATTGTCTGGGTCATTTCCCTGAGGGAAAAGCATAATTACAGGACAGACTTGCCTGAAAATTACCATGTTTTGACTTTAATTTGAAATCAAAACTTCATCAAGCTTGTGCTGTAAGGACTGTTTTTTTAAATTGTTACCAATATCTGAGATAAAATTTCTGTTGGCCAATTGGGATTTTGAAATTAAAGGTTTCCATGTAAATTACTTCTTGGTTTTAGAGAAAGTCTCACCTTCCCAAGTGTGTTTCATTTCTGAAGGATGGAATGACACCAGGAGTGTCCTGGAAGAACTGCCTGGAAGACATTTCTTGCCACCACATGTGCAGTAGAACCTGTCCTGTCCTGCATAACTTTATTTTCTTGTAAATAGACTAAATAGTGCCTGGGAGCACAGATGTGATGCATGACACACAAAAATAGTGCTTTATTTGTTCTGACTTTTAATAGGAAAACAGCAAACACCCCTCACCTCCCTTGCACCTTTTTTTTTGCCAGCAGTTATTCAGGACTACCTTTAATTAACAGAGTTACCAGTATGGGACTTTAATTGCACAATCCTTGAGATTCATTGAGGCTGTGGGGCTTCACTGCCAAGTGAATGTGACTGTGGGATGAAGATTCCTTTTGTAGGACCCACTAATTACAATGATAATGTTCTTGCCCTTGGTTTTAAGGAATGCTGCTTCTTTCTTCAAAGTGACTTTGGAGCAAGAATCCTAAAAATATGAAGGATTTTTTATCATTATCAATGCATATTCTTTAGTTTTAGAGTTACATTTTTAACAGCAGAGAAGTCTTGGTTATATCAAGGTGAATTATATTTGTGGCCCTCTCAAATATACTCATTAACTCTGAAAACCTTTTTAGACTTAGTTCTGTGATATCCTTCTTACTGCAAGATCTGAAGGCAGATTTCCCAGTTATTAAAATCTGTGTCATAGTGTATAAAGATAAATATATATCTTACATAGTGTATGAAGAACGGGAAGACAAACATCGATTAATATTATTAAATCTATCTCTGTTCCATCCTCTTTTCCCTGGAACAGAAAAGTCCTAGCTCAGGCCGAATTTTATGAGCTCAGTTAAATGCTGATTATTCTTTTCCTGGTGCCCAAAGCATCCACAGCACACTCATCTGACTCTCCAAGCACCATTAAGCCAAGTCCCTGTTGCTGCTTCGGAGTGTGGATAATTATTTCTGCTCTGTGTTTCTCAGCAGGATCCTCTCTCTCAATGAGGATGCTCAGAAGTGATGGTTCCTGGGGGCTGCCTCAGTCAAACTCCTCTCCATCTGTTAGAGGGTGCTCTTAAATACAGATCTGCTTTCACTCTGGAGAGGGGCTGGGGTTTAATTCACACACCGCTTTGAAATGTAACTTTCCAAGCAGCAAGAAATAAACCATTGACTTTGGAATGAGCAGTAGAGTAATAAAGAGGACGAGGTAAAATGCTGGGATGTAAATAAAAAAATTAATTGCTGAGTTTGGCTGGCAGCTTCTTTTCTGATTGGGATTGTAAATAGCCCTTCTTTCCTTTGAGAAGTTGGCAGTGTTTGGTGACAAAAATAACACCTAAGACATGCAATCAGTCTTGGATATTGGATTTTCCCATATTGGATATCAGTCTTTGGATATTGTCCTGTTTTACAAACCTTGCTAACCTTTGCAGTTTTTACATATGATAATCATTAGTCAAGATCATGAGAGGTACTTGAAAATAACTGTGTAGAACAACATACCTAATTCTGGCCTTGAGAACTTATTAGGACAAAAAAAACCCCCAACCAACCAAAAAAACCCTAAAAACTTTAACACACCAGCCCACCAGTCTAATCCTGCATTTAAATTTCATTTTTGTACATTATTTTCCTGCACAACACTACCCTATTGTAAAGTACAGACCATGGGCTTGTTGAGGCTCCCAGAGACCTTCTCCAAAGACCAACTGCTCTCTTTTTCCTCCTTGTTTTACATTTTGCAGGCTGATCAAGTAAAATTGTCACTTTGTAAGTGTACAGGGAGGGGACCTGGAGTTACTTGAAGCTGTGTTAAGGTCAAAATCAGGTGCAGAACCCAAGGGATGTAACTTGCAGATCCCCACTTCCTTCTCTTTTATCAGTTTGTTCCCTTTTATTTTATCAGAGCTACAGTATCAGTTGATAAGCAGGGCATGTAATTGCCCTTATCAATTAATAATGCCAGCTCCTATCTTGCTCTCTGTAAAGAGAACTTGAATCCCCTGTGGTGATACAGGGAAGGCTCCTGATGCACATTCCTGCCATCCCAACACCGATTCTGGATTTCAGTGCCCTGAACTGCCTTGCCTGCAGGGATTAATCTGCACAAATAAATGCTGTGCACAGTTTTGTTAAGCTTTACGCCTAAAATAGGTGCAGATGCACTGCAGGAGCTACAAACCTGGCTCTAGAGAAAGTGAATTGGAACACCAGCAGAGCTTTTTATTGAGACTGGTTTGTATAAATAGCACTGAGCCTGTAACAGTGATCTCCCCAAGAGAGGCTTTCTCTTTGGTGTTTGGTGTTTGGGCTGTGTTCATGTGACAGGTTCTAGTCAGGAATTGCCCAGTAGTAGGGAAATGTTGACTCTTACCAGTTCTTCTCTGCCTGGTTTTACCCTTTTAAAGTCAGGCCCAATAAAGCCAAAAGCTCCCCACACTGCTGACTGAATTTCTCAGGGAGTTTTGGCAGAATAAAGGAGTGGGTGCAGTAGTAGTGGTGGGGGTTTTGTTTATTTTGTTTGAACAGAGGACCCTTGGATCAAATGTCGAGTGAAAATTATGATGCAACAGCATCACTCTCTGTGCCTCCTCCACCAACAGTGCCCACGGATGTGAAGAACCAGCTGCAGTTTAATTAAACCAATATAGTTAGACCAACATACTCACATTTCCATTCTAACCTAGATGTAGTCTAAAAAGCCAAAAGTTTTAGTTCAAAAGCTGCACATGTTCAAATGTGCATGGACTTTGGGTCCCACTGCAAGTGGTGCACACAGCAGAACCTCAATAGCTCCTTTGCACAGAATTCTGAATATTGCAGGGAGCAGGGGGACCTGCCACCTGAAATGTCCACTGGGCACAGAAAAGTAAGAATCAATTTCTAGCTTTACCAGAGCTACTGCATCCGTTATGCTGAAAACTATGTGCTGCAGCGTGGGGCTGAAGTATATTTTCTTAGACAGAAAGAACAGGGTAAATAAAGTTTACTGTGCTGAAAAACAACTTTTATTATACAATGTAAATAGGTAACTCATAAAAAGAGCTGGAGAAAATTCAGTGAGGATTTGAAGCTGGAATTTGATTCAGAGACTTCCAATACCTGATAGTTCATTTCTTAACACTGTTCCTGGGAGACTGGAGCTTTTTCTCATGAAGAAAAAATATACTTAATTTTTTTTTCTTGGAAATAAATATCAAATATTCTCATTAATTTTAATGACTTTTGCATAAGCTAGAGTTTCAGCAATGACTTCTTTTTTCCTTCAGAACTAGTAATTTCCAAGAAAGTGAGGTTTTAAATAAATTGAGAGTGAGTTAACTTTTTTCTTTTTGTTTTTTGTTTTTTGTTTTTTGTTTTATTTCCTTTGGGAAAAATGTAATTTTAAGAATTCTGCTTGTTTTATTCACCACTTTCTTTTTCCTGCAGATAGATTTGGGTGTTGCAGGCAGTGCATACTTGTTGCTTCTTGGATTTCCATTCATTCAATCATACACAACTCATACATCACCAAAAGGATCTGTTCTCTCAGTCCTTAGATTATAAATGTGAAAATAAATACACAGAGATCTTGAGATTGGTCTGGCACCCTGAAATCTTTCTACTGAGTGCAGACTCATTCCTGGTGTCTAAAACACTGGTTTTCAGTACAAGTCATAAATATTCCTCCAGCTTTTTTCTTTCATATACAACACTAAAAATACTTGGAAGGAACTGAGAAGTCCAAATTCAAATTTTCCTCTTTGTCTTTTCCATTTGACCATTTTGAGGATTTGCACAGGGAGGTACTGAAGGAGTTAAAGCATAATCTGAATTGTTCATTAGTTTACTCTTACTTGGTGTAAGAAAAAAGGGGCTTTGGCCACAAATTCTGCCTTGCAGTAAATTGATCTATCCCTAATTAATACTTTTAAAAGTGCTCATTTATCAGTGCAATCTCTAATTTTAATGGCCCAAATCTAGGTTATGGAAGAAACTCAGTGCATGTGTGTCTTGGTTTAGGGCAAATTTGGGAGGAAACTTCTGAGGGTGGGTTCTTCTGAAAAGCAAACTCAAATGGCCCCTCCTTCCAGCCTGTCCGGGAAAAACTTCCTCAGAGAAAAGTGGGAAAAACTATTTATTTAACAAACAAAAACCTACAAGCACAGGGAATGAATAATACAAAACAGTAAGATGAACAATGAAATAATAAAAACCTCTCACCACTCCGAAGAGAGATGGCAAACTGAGAAAGTCCCTGCCGTGGGTGCAGCTCAGCTCACTCAGTCTCACACCAGGTCCAGGCCCGGTGGGCCACAGGCGCCCTCGGTGCTCCCCTGGGTTATTTCAGTCCAGAACAGGTTTAAATAGCCCCCAGAAACAGGATAAACCACTGCAGAGAGCTTTTCTGCCTCAGCTGGCTAAAACTAACTAAATCACAGGAGACCTCTGTCCCACCGCTGTCCGTGCCTCCGACACAGAGAGCTCAGGAGCAGAGAACGTGTGGGAGTCAGGCAGTTCCTCAAAACAAACTCCACACTTCTCCTCTCCCTCAGAACCAGTCTGAAAGGTACAGAACTCAATCTACAGCACAAACAGAATGGACAATTGGGGATACAAGCATCATAAAGTCCCCTAGGACAATGTGGAAAACTCATCTCTATTAGTAGAGGAAGAATGAAGAGCAAGTAAGTGACATGTCCAGATTTCTTGCTTTCCCAAGATTTTATTATTAGGTTACTTTGGTCTAATTAATTGGCCTCTGAACTTCTTATTGGGAGTTCTCGTTCTGTTTCAAGACCTAGAGAGCTGATCTTAGATAGATAGTTTATTGGTAATTTCCTCAAGTTTCTCCCTAATTTTCAAGTGTTGCTTCAGGCAGGGATTGTCTTATACAATAAAAATACATTAATTTAAAATTTCTTTGCTGAAGGGCTGGCTGTTCCTGCTTTTGCTTTTCCCTCCCATCCAAGAGTCTTGGTGGTAGTTGAACAGCTCTTAGTGAGAGCGGCTACTGATCTTTTGTACTTTGAAGTGACAGAGACTGAACTTTTGGTAGGTAAAAACCCCACATAAAATCATTAAAGCATTGAAAATGTTGGGAAGGATTGCAACTTAGCAGATATTGCTTCTGGCTCTTAGTGCTGTATTGTAGTGACAGTTGTGTGAGGAGATGTTAAGAGGCTTTTCAGAATGTGGGATCAGTCATGTCTGTGCCTTTACATGGAATGGGATTTTTGTGAGAGATAATTGTTTTTAAGGTATGAGCAGAAGCTCAAACCTTTATCATTGCTGAGCAGGCTGAAGTGCTCGAGGGCTTGTACTTCAGAGATGTGCAAGATTTCTGAGGCATGCTCTGCTGAGTGTGCCATAGATGGAGCACTGTGTTTTGCTTGTAGCTAGAACCATTTCTGACCTTTCCCCCTGCAAAGTGGCAATTAACGTTTCCAGATCTTGCTAGCGTAAGAAAATGTGAGATAATTGCTGTATTTTTAAAAGAAATCACTGTGAGCTGAATTTCAAGACAAGTCCTTTAGCCTGGATAAAACCTGGGCTGTGACTTCTGTCAGTCTTCTGTGTGCTGGGGTTTCATTGGTGCTGGTGAAAATTGAAGAGGAAATTTGATTTTTAGCTGCTGGTTTGTGCTCAAGGGATGAGCTGGCACGAGGGATAAGAGGGTTTGCATGCAGAGGGGGTTCCTGGAAGCAGGAATGCTGAGGTGGAACAGTGGAGTGAGAGGACCTGCCTGGGGTGATGAGTATGGAACAGCTCCCACATTGCTTTGTGGACATCACGGAGTTTCAGGACTCAGGGACTGCCTTTGGGCAGCAGGATGGATTCATGTGGTGCTCACAGGAGTGATTTTGGTGTGAGGGTGTGGAGGAACCTGCTTGTGATGCCTCCTTGCAGACCCCTTGTAGAACTTGTGAGGACAAGGACACCACCCAAGGCGTTGCTGTTTCATTTGTTTACTTTTCCTTTTTCTAATGTTCCAACGCAAACATATTTAATTTGCCTCGGGAGGTGCACTAAAAATTTCCCAACAAAAGAAACATCTGGAAGCTGCTGAATTGCTTGTTCTTGCAGTCGGGATAACCTGAAGGTTCTTAGCATAATGCAAATCTGGGGACTCTGGTTTGGACAAGTTAAAATCTGTCTGGCTCTAGCAGGCTGCTTTTCATTCTCTGTCCAAGAATTACATATTTCTGTTAGAGCTTTGAGAGAAGACTAAGAAATAATGTAGTCTTTTGTCATATAAAGTGTTCCAGCCCAGAGTTTATTTTATGGCTAATGGTTTTTGTTATCCAGCGTGTACTTTAGAAAAAGGTCAGGGAAGTATAAAGAGCATATGGGTGACCCTTTTGGAAACTGTCTCTACTGTGAGGTTGGGATGGGGCCAGGTGAACTCAATAGGGTTTTTCCAACCCAAATTGCTTCATGACTTTTGTTGCATTTGCCTAGCTGAGACGTGGTTTTGATGTAATTACAGGAACAGGAAGCTGAAAGTTTAGTTTCCTCTCTTGGGATGATCTTAACAGAAAATACGTGGGCTGTGTTTCAAATTCTAGACAGAGTTTGCCTTTTGGAGTTGGAAACATTTGTCCCTTGTGCACATGGGCAGATGGGTGGCTTATGCAGGGAGTCCTGGGAACGTTGTTTCTCAAGACTGCCACAAGTAGTATGAATACCTTTGAAAGACAGCCCTGCTTTTATGGAGCTATTGTGCTGTTGAATTACATATTTAAGACTGAAACATAGACCAGATGTGTTTGAGTTATGGTTGGCATAATCTCAACAGTTTTAATTGCACTTGAGTTTATGTGTAAATGTCTTTTTGTATTCATGAATCATCAGAACCGTATTTAAAAAGAAATTATAAATATCTCTGTTTTGTTATCCAGTTAGACTGATCTACTGGTTGTTAACAGTTCTCAGAGTTTGACCAGAAGTTGTCCCATCCTAGAGAATTTCTATTGAAAGAACACTCCTTAATAAAATACCGTGTGAAACTCATAACATCTCATGTGAAACAGCAAACTTAGTTTGGTTTTGGTCTGAAATGGATACTTACCAGAGACTTAGAAAATAATGCTCAAAGCAAAAAGCCCAGGAAACCCCAAAACAATATTCAGACATAGTATACTTGTCCTAATTTTATTTTCTTTAATTTTTATTTTTAATGCTCAATGTTTTATTTAATCAGAATGCTCTCTTTTTTTTTTTTTTTTTTTTTTTTTTCCTTTCTCTTCTCAATGTTAAGACCTTTTCTTAGGGCAACACGTACTTACTTAAGGTTGGGTCTCCAGCTCTGAATTGTACCTTTATGAATCCTACGACTCCACTAGCCCGTAATGGTAAATTAAGTTTGGGGATAATCACCAGTGGGGAGACTTGAGCTGCTCTGGAGACAGGCTTCATGTCTCATTTTTTCCCTTTTATATTGCTTCTTTAAATGAGATGTTACCTTTCAGAGGATAAATGTGGTAAAATGTTTCTTTGTGTATTCCTCCAGTTGTTAATAAAATAAACAAGATCAGGGAAGTCAGTGCATTTCTTAGCAAAGTCTCATCTGGTTTTTTATTCTGTTGTATTTGCTGGACAGTGGTTTTGGTTTTAATCCTACATGAGGCCACAGTTATACTTGCCTTTTCCATCTTTTATCTATCTTTTAATAAAGCGAGACAAGGGTGTGGTTATTGTCAGAATTTACTTCTGGAACAGAGTAATAAATGAGGTTTTAATGGGAACTTGGAAACACTGATGATTAATGGCTTCCTACAACACTCATTAGACATCTACATCAGTGTGCAACATGCTATAAATTATGGTACATGCTGTAAAAAGCCATAAATTGTCATTTTCAATGCGAGTTATCAGCATTAAAGACTTTTATTCCCTGCTGTTAGTGTGACTTTCCATGGCTTCCTCAGCAATTCCCTGACTAATGACTTCAGCAGCTGCAGAAAGATGACCCAGAGATGTAGTGGCTGATTAGACAACACAATTGCCTTAAAGCTGGGGCGTCCGAGGTTAAACTGCTTTATAGAGAAAATATGATCTATTTGCCTGGAAACATCCCAAACACTGAGAATTTCTGAATATCATTTGCACCAACTGCATCATTTTTCCTGGCTGTTGTTAGTATCTGCCTACTGAAAACCAGAAATGCTTTAAAAATACCAATATCCCTTCGAGATGAGCTCAGTCCTGTGGAGAAATTCAGTCTCTACTGTTGATCTGCCCATCACAGAGATTGCAGCAGAGGAGATATTCTGCTGGAGCAGTTGTGATACTTTGAAAGGATGAACAATCAAATTCCTGGGTTGTGTGCTTGGTTCTGTGTTGCAAATTGACTGGAGTCAAGCTAATAAGATGAGGGAATTGCAGAGAATACTGCAGGATTTTTTCTTGTGCAGCACTTGGCTCCAGGGCTGGCTCTTTCGTGCTGTGTTCCTCCAGGTTGTAGTGGTTTCATTTCCATCTCTGTGCAGGAAGAAGGCAAGAAAGGCTGTATCAAAATATACTTCTGATTTCAGCCAGCTTTGAAGTTCCTTTTGTTTGAAAAGAGAGTGGTACCTTTTAGGCTGCTGGCTATAAAGTGTCATGATGGAAACTACACACTGCAACTTGCAAATGCAATGCAAACCCCAAATAATTTATCCCGGCTCCTCCAAGAAATTCTTTCTGACGAATCTGTTCTTTTCCTTGAGCACTTGTGTCCACCAGGAATCTTGGAGAGGTCTTTTCTCTGCCACACCTTTATTAAACCTTACTTCAGCATGGATCTTTCCTCATCCAGCCTCTTCCAGTTCAGGGTGCTGGAGACAGAGAGGGACATCTCTCTGAAAAGCCCGGTTGTAATCTTGTTTTAGGCATGATGAAAAGGATAATTCGGATAAAATGAGTTTTAACATTTTCCTAGCCATTTTCGTTGCATTATAAGAGAAGAGCTTTCTGTGTTCCTCCATCCCCCCACCCCTCTCGCTGCCTACTAAAGCACATTCTTGGCTAAATCGTGCCCTCTAGTGCGTCATCTCGACTGGATTCAAATTACAAACCTTTGTCATGTCCGAGATAGTGGGGTTTTCTTCCCTTTTCTCTCTCAGGTAGCTTCGAGAATTAATCAAATATAGTTCATATGAATAGCTACCTTACACTTCTTGCCAGGTGAGAGAAAGGGCGGAGTGTCTGTAGCTGTGATCTGTTCCTAAAGCTGCCAGACTTTGCCGGCAGAGTGTTGTTTTGTTTTAGAAGTCATTTCAGAGTTCTCCATGGTATGGCTGACCTCGAGAGCAGTCCCAAGCCAGGAGAGAGGAGGCCAATTAGAAAAAAAACTCTGGTTTATTATTTTTTTTTTTTAACTGGATCTATAGGGTGTCTAGTTGATTACTGAAAAGCACCACTGAACATTAAGAATTATAAAAAACCCCAAAACAACAAAACAAACTCAGCTGAAGTAACTATATAACCTGAATAAAATAACTGTTGACTTAAGTCCGGGAATACCTCTTAGAGTCAGGAAGGATGAACAGCTCTTGCTGACTGCTGATTCCAACCATTGTTTAAATTCAGCCTGAGGGCTGCAATATCTTGTGGTTTGGGAACAGCAGAATAGATCACCCTGTGCCTTAAAATGCTCACACGCTTTACATATTCAATTACACTTCACATTTTATAGTCATGGAAACAGTGTCTGTAAAATGAGTTTGCCATTGTTCAATTCATTCAGATTTATTGCAAAACCAGACCTTGTGCCATCAGTTCTCTCTTGCCTTCAGAGGGTATCACCAAGACTTTTATGATCAAATCCTGTGAGACACATTTGAATAGAAATTGTGAGTTAAGGGAAAGTATTTTGTGTTCAGTGTGCATTCCATTACATAAGCATCTTTCATGAAAAAAATTGAGGCTCTAGTCCTACTGAATTATTTTACAACTTCTAAGATCTGGAATTCATTCACGTGCTGAAGGTTTTTCTGCTTTTGAGATATTCCTTGACCTACCTTAAAAGGTTATGTAATAAAACAGTTTCATTCTCAAATGACCTTTGATTTGTGGCTGTACTTGATTTACATTGAAGATTTTAAAAACCTACAAATCTGAAACTTTTAAGAATGGCATATCTGATAAATTCAGGTTCACAGAGAAACTTTGCTTGTCATTGTTTTAGTGTTGTTTCGAAACAGTGGGGGGTTTGTTGTGTTTTCTGTTTTTGTTTGGCTTCATTTTTTTAAAGAATGTTTTTGCATTTTGGAAGTTGAACAGGTTGACTTCTTCCTGGTGATCTTTTTTTCAGGTGATAGTGAAGAATCACAACTTGTGAAATATTCAGAATTTGGAGACAATTTATTTCTTCTCTGTTCAAGAGTGATTTTTAAACAGTCACATGTACATATCTCAAGATGCCATGATTTTTTTACCCCTCTCTTGTGATTATTGAAGAAAAAGAATTAAAAAGATAGAATATGCAATCTAGTAGTTGAATGTAGGGATGCTGTAATGATATCTGATTTGAGTTAGGCTTTGAAGGTGAGAAGGTGGGGAACTTCCTCATCTGTGACAAATTCTATTTTATATTCTGGATGAATTTCTGCATCCTCTCACACAAACTTTGCAGCCAGTGGGAGACAAAAGCTGCAAGGCCCCCCAGAAACAGTAAATATGTGATGACTGAAAGAGTTACATGGTTCATGCCACCAGGTTTTGCCAAATCACCATCGGGCCAGGTTTAAGAACAAAAAGAACACGTGTGTGAATCTCCAGTAAAGCTTTTGCAGTTTACATGAGGAAGTTTTGAATGCAATAAAGGGGAGAAATATTAAGTTGGTATTTTAAGCAATAATTTCTTTTTTGGAGACTGCACAAGAAACTGCCTTGTATTGTCCTAGGCAGGATTTATGATTTCTCTCCTGCATCCCATTCAGTGTGATTCCAACAGTGTCAGCATGCTCAAGGTCTGTTTTTCAGCAACAGATGTTTTTTCCACTTCTGCACAAAGTAACTGCAGCTGATACTTAATCATAAATATCTCTAAGAAGATATTTTTAAATTAAAATGATAGAAATTACTTCAAAATTACCACACGCTTGAAATATACACACTACATTTATTTGTTTTGAATTGATGAATTGTTTATGGAGCACATACACACATATCCTTTTGTTTCAAAATGAATGGGTAGAAAAATTTGGAAACATTGGCTGAAAAATTTCTTTCCATTTCTAGCTTGCCTCTCCCTAGCTATTAGTCAGCTGTGTATATAAGAGCTCTGTCTGGATGAAAATAAATCAGTTGTGCTGATTAAAAGTAGCTTAATTGTCTTCCAATTGCAAGGATATTACAAATCTTTCCAATGGTTAAAAGCCTCTTTCTCATTTCTCACCTAAATTTATTTATTGCCACACTTTGTCTGGCTGACTTGAGATCTTGAATGTCCTTTACTAATACCCAAAGCTAATGTACAGATTAAACCCAAAACAATTAATTTACTCTTTGGAATTTTAAAGATTAAAGTCCTCTACAGTAGAACCTGTGGTACTATCTTGAGTTGGAAAAGGAGAGCTCTGTTTTGGAAGCAAATTCTTATATTCTCTTCCCTGATGGATGTTTCACAGTAATTTCCAATGACTGGATATGAAAAAATACATGTCTGTAGCTGGCCTTGAACTCAGATATTGGCAAATAAAATATTAATGAAGTACTATAATGTCCAACTTTGCTTACTAAAAGCCGTAGGTCAAAAAGATTTCGTCCAAATTTCTTCCTCTGGGCCAGAGTTGATTTTGTAAATACATTATGGCAAAAGGGTAGAATTCATCAGTTGTGCAGTATAAGAGAGTAAATTCCATTCACAGAGGTGGAAATTCCACTCCTGAATGTGTCCTGAAGCAACTCTGGATTTGCCTTTGCCAAACTGATACTCATCCGTTTAAAAAGAGATGAAAAAAGGAATTTTTATTTCTTATCTAACCGTCAAACTTGAAAATTGTGGCAGAGATTTTGTTCTTTTGTTCTTCCTGCACCGGCAACAATTTCTGCAAAAGATTTGCATGAGTTTGAGGCATCCCAGTTGTCATTCTGCTTCTCCAGAGGAGACTGCAGGAAGGACAGTGTGTCATTACTGCTTGCTGTGGAACAAGTATTTTCATCTGGTAGCTCAGTGGAAAGCGGAAACTGATGATCTTGTGCAGGTGTAGACTTTTTAGATTACAAGACAAAAAAAAAAAAAAAGCAGCCTGGTGTGAAAACTCAGCTGCTAAACTTATGAAACACTTGCTGGTATCCCCAAGGGTTTTCTGAAGCTGTTAGGTTCAACACCATCAAAAAGGACCCAAAATGACATTTTACTAGAAATTTTTGGAAGTTCTGTCTGTGTAGTAGCAAGGAGAAGTTAAAAATGAGAATCACAGAGCGCAAAAATCATGCTAGTACAACATGGAATAAATCTTTATGCTGAGAGAATGAATTGTATTTTTAAAAAACATGAGTAGGCTATTGTAGATTTCTAAGGAAGCCTTACAAAGGCAGGATGGTGATGGTTTATGACGTGTATTCTTGATTAAGTCTCCTTGCTAGTTTTCTTTTAATATATTCCTATTGTGATTATTGGAAAAATTAAACTCATGCAGAAGCACCTGGATGTGTTGGTGGCATTCTCTAAATCCCTGAGGTTGTAATAATACCAAGGAAAATATATTTGTGGAACTTTTAATAACAGATGTGGAGGCTAGTATGAATTCAAGCATTAACACTGTACAGAAAAAAGCTGTGAAGGTGTACAATTACTGGAGCACTCCATGGTTCTTCCACTGGGCAAGTAATTAAAAAAAAAAAAAGAGTTGGTGAATGTGCTTCAAGAGAGTAGCAAGGTTGACAAGACTTCGTAACTTGCCTTCAGCAAGGTAATTTGCTAACAAAATGCTGTGTGCCAGACTTTTGGGTCTTCTTTTGACCTCTATATAAGGTTTGAAAGAATCAAAATAAATCTTAGCATGGCAGTTAGGAGATGAAAACAGGATTGTGTGAGCCAATAAACAAATGCTGACAGTAGCAGTGATTACTGGGAAGAGAAACAAAAAAAAGAGTGGATGTGCTTTAGGCATTCTGGAAATATTATTGTACCTTAGTTCCCACCGGCCATTATCAGCTTTTTGAACATGGAAAAAAGTGGTGAAATTTTCTGATTCATTCTGAATAGTACTTCACAGAGAGTAATGTGTTCAGAAAAAGTAGGGTTTTTTCCTTGCAAATATTTAATGGCATGTTAGACTTACCTCTAATGTATTGTATATAATTAGTGGAATAATCTTGAAGAATGACTTTGAGATCATTACTGACTTAAACACATTTATTACTGAGAATTCAATTTTGACGTACCAGTGGTGTGACATTGTTTTTGGAATTTTCACAACAAAACTTCTAGGTTGCCTACTTTAGCAAGAGTGAAAAATAGGTTGGTGATAATATAAAAAAATAAAATAAAAAACCCCACTCATTTCCATCAATATTCCAGCGACCCAGCAGAATTTTATACTGAATTTTAAGTGTTCAAAAAAGGAGAGCAGATGAGGAGAGTAGATCAGCCAGAATAAAATCTTATTAATGTACACATAAAATTCCTCCCATTGGTGAAGCAACAGCGAAATGTTTTCTCTCTCCGTTGTACAGCTGTAGCCTGGACAGGTCTGCAAAGCACAGTGCATCCTTTTTCCTCTCCTTTTATATTGAGTGCAAACTCTTTATTTCCATTTCCACCTTCAGACATACAGCATTTTTTGAATTAAGATGGCTATTCAGTGAGAGACAACTCTGTGTATCTTTAAACATCCTGATCTGAGCCTAATGGATATTATCTTCAGCTTTGCCCACCCAGAACTGATGTGTAACTCTCCAGCCCTGCCTTGTGATTGCTGCAGTGCTTCAGGAGACAAAATGCTGCTTCAAACCAAGGAAGAATGTTTCCACTGACACCACTCAGAGGAACTCTGGTTAAATGTCGGGGGATTGTCACTTCTTGCATGGATCCTTCTGCAGTGGGCTGGTCTTGGATGAGTAACCTGAGAGGGATACAATTAAGTGTTTTAGGAAACGATTTCTTTCTACTTTGCCACTGTTTTCTCTGTCAGCATTTTCTGTTTCTCGTCTCACAGAAATTCTGTCAGTGTCAGTATGGAATCAACACCCACTTCAGTGCTGGGCAGGCACCGAGCTGCTGTGCCACCAACCCCGTTTTGCTTTAGAATTGTCAAATCCTAGAAGTGTGGCGCTGGCAATGGGAACAGCTGATGATTTGGGGTGTGGGATTGGCTTTGGGAGATGTTGGTTGGCTGGTCTGTGGAAGGTGGGTTCTGAGGTTTTGGGGTTGTTCGTGTGAGAAGACAGTCGCAGCCGTGTCCCTGGGTGGTGCTGGGGGTCCTGGGCATGGCAGGGGTGGCTTTAGGGGAGGTGGCACCTTGGTAGATGTCTCATACACCTGCCCATATGCCAAGCCCTTTGTTTCTGACATTAATAGTTGAAATACATCCAGGACAGACCTGTTTTTCCAAACAGCAAGAGGAATGAACAGCACTGACTGCACCCACACCATTCTGGTAACTCAGTTATTCACTCCTTGGGCTTTGTGTTTCAGCTCTGCTGTGCTAATAAACAGGTTACACCAAGTTTTGACCTCACAAAGAATACTTTAGTCAGCACAAATCAGCTCATGGTTATCCAACCCCACAACTGACTGGAGCTCTGTGCAATTCTCAGGATTTTTAATGAGTGTGACAAAGTGTCACAGGGGTTGTTTTGTGTGTCTTTGAGAACAACTATCAGTGAACTTGCCTTCCAGCTTTACACCTTTCTAGACATTGTTAAAGAATTGGTTAAGAACACTCTTCCTGAGTTGTGGTGATTGGTTTTTCTTAAAATGATCGCTCTGTTCACTCTGTTGGTTGTAACCCCCCCCTAAGTTGTCTCATTGTAACCCCTGCCCATCAGCTCATCCTCGATGCCTTTTTGGTTCACCCAACCCCTCCTACCTTCTGTTCCCATTGCTTCATAAAATGTGTTCCCCACCCCTGTCAGTATCCCATTGCTCCAAGCCTTGGATCTCCCCCCGGGCTGGAACTCTGAGGGGAGGCAGGAGGCTTTGGGCCTCTCTCTGGCGTGCAGCCTCTTGCCTCCTGCCCTCTCCTGTGGGAGCCATGCTCCCCCCGGTGTGGGACCCCCCAATAAACGCCGTGTGATCAGCACCCTCAGCAGCCGTGTCGAGCCCTGCCTGCTGCCCGTGGCTGTCGCACCGCCAAGACACCTCTCCCCAAAGGCTCCGGTAAGGCTCCTGTACCTGCCCTTCGCTCCTGGAGCCAGGGCTATGCTGGCCCCAGCCCCTGCTGCGGCTAGCCAGCCCGAACAGAGCAGGGGGGAACACAGCACTGAGTCTGAGCTCAAAATTGAGTATTTGCTGTAGAAAATGTCTAATTCAGAAACAGGTTTTAATTTCAGGTGGGTCAGTGACCTAGAAATCTGTTTCTAGATATTCATTGTTGAATAGAGTGCTGGAAGTTCTGTAGGTAGGATGTTCTTGCCATGTGTTATATTATCCACCCTGAATCACAATTCAGTATATATTTTTTTCCCTTGTTCTTTCTCTTTTGTTTTGTGTTTTTCACAATTTTTAGTCCAAGCCCTGAAACTCACTGAACAACTGAGTTGGCTGAAGCAAGTTTTTTTTTTTTTTTTTGTTATTTATTTTATGGAATGCAAGCAAATTGCAGCTGAGATACAAATACATAAACTTTTTTTTATCTTTCTGTTAAAAAGATATATATACCCTCAAGAAAATCTTGAACTAACTTAAATTCAACACCTTTCTGTCCGTTATGAAGGTGGGGGAAGTAAAAACTCAAATTTGTCATGTGCCAGACTGAAAATAGAGCTGTTCTGGAGAGCTTAGGGGAGGGAGGAGGAACAGGAGGTCTGGTGGGCAGAGGTGCTGTGGGAAAAGCAGTCCAAAATATATTGATTGTTTCTGTACAGCTGCTTTAAAGGATTTTACTGCACCAAATCAATAACTACTGTTCATCAATCTTAATGAATCAAAGTGACAACTAAAATTTTTAAGAACTGGTGATTTCAGCTTGAAAACTATACCCAGATTAGTCTTTTGTATTTGTACATTATGGAAAGATTGGAAAAAAACAAACCAAAAGTGTCCATTCTTCAACAAAAATTTAGCTTAATCATTTTTATCTCATTGCCTTTACCCGACTGAACATGGTGAATTTGAAAATGTTACCGCATTTACTGTTTGTTCATTTGTTCAGAGTAGAATTTCATCACTTCTTCATCTCTTGTGGGTTTTTGTACATCAATGTTTGGCTGCGCTTTAAACTGTTGACTTAATCCGTCGTAAATTGATACATTTTCCACTGGTTTGCAGTAATTAAACTGAATTAATTGAGCTGTTCTGTTGTTTGTAGTAAGTACAATGGTTTATTAGTACTTAATAGCTTTACCACTCACTTTTTGTGGTTGTACAGCTGTAATTGGACTTTACGTAGGCAGTTAAAGCATTTATTTTAATTATTTTTATTTTAATAGGTAGTATTTAAGTCACGCTTTTAGCTGAGTACAATTTCTCCTGCTGCCTGGCACTTGTTAATGATAAATAGGAAGTAAATTATGTATGTGCTTTGCCCATATGAAAACACTCCCACCCATGCTGCTGGTACTGACTGGCAGCTGGATTCAGGATGTTGATTAAAACCCTTTCATTTGTCTAGACTGGACAATTTTCTATTCATTTATAGGAGCTTATAGTCCATTTGTCTTGTCCAAATCTACAACTTTGGCTACAGGGATATTATAGGTAATTCTACCAGAAGTATTTCTATTATTGTCATTAAAATGATATAACAATATGCCTCATTGTTTAATAAAAAAGAGATTTTGAGGATAAACTCTTAAAATTTTAGAACACAGTTATTTTTATCCAGGCAAGCAGGATCAGTTTCTATGTAGAAAGCTTGCTTTCTTACGAAAGAAAGGTTTTTGTGTAATTATATCTTTGTAAAGTGGAAAAAGTCTTTGAAGTATCTGTGGGGATCAATCTCCATAAAAATTTAACGTCACCATGATGTTTTAATTGTGTGGGATAAAATGCAGAATGCCTGGTAGCTCAACAAGTTCTAATGTATCTCTTCCTGTGTTATTGAACTTCTCAGAGCCATTTATCAAATTTGAGAAGAAAAAGGAAAATTAAATGTTAAATGTTTCTCAGGATCCAGCTCTGGTTTGTCAGCTGTTTCTGAGCCCTTTGACTGAGCATAGAAAATAAGCAATGGGGCACTTATTGCAGCTGCTAAACAGGGAGAGATGTGACTGTGATTTTATGCCAAGGTGTTTTCCAGATTTGGAGTAAGAATTGAAAGAGCAGAAGACTTCATGACCTGTGGTTTTTAATCTTTTGCTTTTGAACTCAGGTAGCTGCAGCTAGGGCGGGGTTTTTAGCCCAGAAAACCCAGAAGGAATTTTTCCCTGAAATATGCAAGTGCAATAGAGTTGGTTTAATGTGTGTAAGAAGCATCTGATGGGAGCAAACTGTGTAAAATTTCTCCAGGCTAAATATCAGTTCCTTGCTCAGGAAGTTATTGGGAATCAACAGGGATGCAGAAAGATGTCTAATCAGGGAACACGGTGAAAATTTGTCTAGGAAATAAGATTTAATTATTTTCCAGCCTACTGACTTGGGGGCTGGGAGTAAAGTAAGTTTTTTTCTTGAACAGTTATTTTTGTTCTTGTGAATGGTCTTACACAAGTATGACTCTATTCCGTAGCTTTCTTTGCCACTTTTTGTATTAAATATGGTAGAAACACTATCTGAAATGTTTTTAATAATTTACTATATAACAATATAATATAATATATAATAATTGATAAATTAGTATAACTTATTATTTCAGAAACTGTGCTTTAACACTGTCATGTGGAGAGTTATAATAAGTGCAGTTTTATAGATAAATCACTAAATGGAGATTTTGAGTTCATGCTCCAAAATTTTCTCCCCTTTCTCCCCCAGTTCTATTACTGCCTCACAATGCGAAAGCTCATTAGATCAGAAACCATATTTCTTTTGATTTCTTGGTTGCTTTTCTTTTCCCCCCAAACAACCTTAGTGGAAGTAAATCTCACTGCCCTGAACAACTGAAAAGTGCAAACTGTTCTAAAGGGAAGAGCATCTTTAAGCATCAAATATTTTACGTGCTCATCAACGTGTGTCACACCTCTTTAAATATGTGAAGCACGTGCAGTGTTTTCATTAGAGTTCAGGTTTTAAGGTATAATCTTTTTGATTAGAAAGATGAAATGCCCATTGTCTAATGCTGATGGAGTGGAAAGAATACATTTCAAGCCACATCAAAGTCACCTGAATGCAGTGACTCCCTCATCGGGTACTAAATCTGTGTGCATGGGGGATGAGCTCACGGTTTCAGGAGCTCACACTACTCCAGGTGCACTCTGTGTGCTGCTGAGCAGGTGGCTCCAGCACAGATCCCCCATGGAAAATTCCCCACTCCTCTCCAGCCCTGCCCAGACCTGGGTTTGCTGCTCTCCAGAGTGCCCAGACTAAGGCTGGACCTGCAGCCTTGTCCCACAGGGACCAAATTAAATGTCACAGCCACCTCCACAGGTGTGCTCGTGTTGTACAGCCTGTATTTTATAAATAGTAATTTCTCATTGATAAATTATTTTCACTTTCTCACCAGAATTTCCCTGGATGGGGAGCCTTTGCTCTGAAAGGTGGCAGGAGTAGGGAATGGGTCCTTACCCACATTCAGGTCTTACACAAGTAGATTTACATCATGTGAATTTCCTTCTCTCAAGGAAAACACTCCATAGGAATGGGGTCTTTATCTGCACAACAATTTTGAGAATTTTGTGACATCATACAGTGTTAAGTTTCTCTGAAGGTATTTTATAGTTGGTTTATGTCCATTTCGAGTATGAGATGCTTCTGTAGTTTATGTAGAAAATGTAATAAAAAAAATCAGGTTGTACTCTGCTTCGTGGAAAGATAAATACAAAACCAGGGCTGAGCTTTGGACATTAATACATTAAAAATACAAATTGAAAGTGAATAGATTTAATTATTTTCTTCTTTCTGCTAAGTGACTGTCCAGCAAATCAAATGTGGTGAGTTTGCTCTTTTGTGTGGTTTTTCATTGCCTGCTGTGAAAGAAAATGAATATGAAGAGAAGTTAAACATGCCTTAGTGTGTTCTGCCTTTGAATGCATTGAAATATTAGTGCATTGAAGGAGATTACAACATGAACTCAATTATCACATTTTACTGCCACTGCAATTTTTCTCAATTTAGAGGCTGCTTATTCTATTAAAAGAGAAACTTGAACTAATGGTGATTGGTGATCTGCCCTACTGACTTTTCTTTTTCCTGATTTAAATCAAGTTTCATTGGGCATTGAGGATATCATTTAATATCTATCAGCCCATTTATCCAGTTTAGTCACAGAAAAGGTCCTAGAATGCACGTTTTCAGTAACACAGAGCATGCTGAGGGTGAAATAGGTAAAAATGTAAATAAGGGCTGAAAACATCCTCAATTCCAAGGAGACATCCTGGGTGCTGGAACCCAACTCTGTCCTGGCAGACTGTTAGGAGGGTCCCTGATGTGATTTTGGCATTTTCAAGCTAATGAGCTGTGAAAAGAGGTCCCAGCCGTGGCTTGGCAGTCAGAAGTTCCAGAGAGTGCCTGGAAATGAGGCCATGTGGGCTCTACCAGGGTCCCACTTGCATTTTGCAACATCAGCTCCATGCTAAACCACTGGAAATTGTTTAATCTCTCTTCCCATCCCCGGTGCATTTAGGGTTTTAAGCATTAGAGCATCTTTAATTACCATTATTGAAGGTCTTTCAACTTTGAAAATTGTAAATATATTTCCCCAGAGACCCCACCACGGTAATTGGCATGTTGTTGCAATATCTGCACAATGCTGCTCCTATTTCAGTCTGCTGCAGAAAAGATTGTTTGCTGATTTTCTCTGAAGTATAAAATTAATCAAATAATTAATCTGAAGTATAATCTATCAAATAATTTTTGTTTGTGAAAATGAAATTGCACTTTCTCAAACTGTGAATTACTAAAGTCTGCTTTGCTCTGAAGGATTTTGAGGTCCGGAGCAGTGCCCTTTCCTTTTGTTTACTTTACACTGAACAGTGTAGTTGTCACACTTTAGTTTTCCCTGTTATGATGGGAAAGCATAAATCCCAAAATTTTCGTGGCACAACTGTGCCTCCAGCTTTGCTGTTCTGGACACATGGCTTGACTGCTGACTTTTGTCCTATGGATTTTTCTGATTCCATGGTAATTTATGACATTATTTCCATGTGAGGTGCTTGGATGACCCTGTTCTCTTGAATGATGTGCAGGATCTTTTCTTTCTTTCCAAAACCAGTGAATAATCCACAGGCTTAATCAATTATCTCCTCAAAGTTTGTCATTGATGCATTTTATTATCTCATAATATGACTAATGCATTCAGAAACAAGACAAATATGTTGACAAGGACTATAAATGACTTAGGTATTGACCATCAGTCATTTTAATTAGCAAATCTCTGAATACACTGGAATCAATTTGTTCAATTAGAAAATAATAGAGGTACAGAATTATTAAAATATGAATATCGATCTGATATTGATATCTAACTGGGACGGACAAAAACTCTCTAACAGTTTAAAGTTAGCAAGTGTATGTTTATTGCGATGCCGGGCAGCACGTGGGATAACTCCCTGATGCGCACTGCAAAGATCACAGGTAATTACAAAGTCTTTTATTTACAAAAGTGTTGAATATACAAAATATAAATGCATATTCATACCCCTGTCACTTCCCCTTCTCCGCTTCGTATGCTAATTGGGAGAAAGGCTATTAAGCATGCGTAGTTTGTTCCCTGAAATGAGTCAGGGGTCTATTCTGGGGAGGGGTCCCCAGAAATGAGGAAGTAAAATGAGTCTTCCTCACTCTGACCTTTCTACCTTTTCATGCATATGTGACAAATGAATCCTTGGTAGAACTTAGAGTTTCCTGTGTTCAATGGGTCCTTCAAGCATAGGAAGCCTGCAACTATCTTGT
>VZUI01055159.1:0-77353 GCA_013401135.1 Cettia cetti | reverse complement strand
GGAGGGGGGCGGGCAGAGCCGCGGGCATTGTCCGGAGCGGGGCCGGGCCGTGCCGTGCCCTGCGGGCCGCGGGTAGCGCGGCCCGGCCGGTGCCCGCCGCGCTCCGGGCCCGTTTTTTCCGCTCGGCGCTGGGAGGGACCGGCCGAGTTCCGCCGGCCTGGGCAGAGGGCAGGTCCGGGGGACCGCAGCCGCTGCTCCGGGGGTGCCGTGCGGCACAGCCGGGCAGCCCGAGGGAAGGGCACGGCCGGGGCTGCGCTTCCCGTGCGGCAGCGCCCCGGTCCCCGAGCTCCTCGGACGTCGAGCCCGGGCAGCGATCAACGTCAAGCCGCTCACGGCTCCCCCCGGAGCGAACCGCAGCGCCCGGGCCGCTCGCGAGGAGGGCGGAGGGGCAGCGCCTGTCCCGTCCCAGGGCCGGGCCGGGGGCGCTGCCGGCGACCACCGCTCTTTGTTACGGCCTTGGCCGCACGGAGCGGCCGGAGGTGCGGGGCCGGCACTGCCTTACGCGGCCTCTCGGGGTCCGGCTCCGAGGCCTCTTCCTACAATTGTTGTTCCTGTTGGTAGCCCCGATAGGCCTCCGCAGCAGCAGCTGTGCGGGAGGGCTGCTGAGAGCCTGGTTTCTTTGCCGATTGTCCTACAGACAGCTAACGCTGCGTGATCGCTCTGTTCGGTAGGGTAAGAAAAGTTTTGTCGTTGGTTTTTTTCCCCCTGCAAATCCGTTGAATGCTACCGGCACTAAACTAGGATGTATCCGGTTTTGGTGTTTTTTAATTTTTTTGAGTTTTAATTTCTGGTGAGGGATCATGTAGGTGCCCAGGATTTATTTAAAACCTATATGCTGTCTTGTGGGAATGGTGTGATTTAATTTGCATGATGAGTCAAAGATTAAATTACATGACCTAGGCTCTTCAGTTTCAGTGAGGCAAATAACAATGCGTGGAAGAACAGTTTCAGTATAGATCAGAAATTAAACTTGATTAACATCAAGACGTTGTAAAGTTTTGTCCGCACGTGGTTTTTGTTTTTTTTTTTTTTTTTTACTTACTGTCAGAAACTCTTAATTCAAGATCCTAAGCAGTGTGGTTCATCAGGAAGTGTGTCTTCCTTTTTAACACCTCAAGTTCATGTAGTCAGAGGAAATTTAACATCCTGAGCTTGCACCTTGGTATCGAAGTGTTTAAATAATAGATTTTTATTTTAAATACTGTGTACCTTTAATTAATAGCTGCTACCTAATACCTGTTGAAGTGGCACATGTCTTTAACTGCAGAAGAAAAAAAAGACCACGAAATAGTTTGTGAAGTAGAATAAGCATGGTGCCTGTTCTGGGCTCAGGAGTAACTTGATTTTTTGTTGTTTTCAGTTGTCCTGTAGAAATTGGCAGCTAACTTCATCTGTAAGTGGCATGATGGTGTCTTGATAGGTTTTTGTCTGCAGTGGCCTGGCTGTTGTAAGAATATTGTATTTCACAGTTCATGGTTTTCCTGTGGTGTGAGAAACTATTGGGTTGGCCAGCTAGGATGCATTTGGCTTAAATTTTTTTTGTGTTTAGTGTGGATCTCATTTGTAGTGTAGTGTACCTATTGTTGGGGCTTTCCTTGGACAGGAGGAGCTCGTGTCTAGTGTTGTTGGGACCAAGCAGAATAGTCTTAGAATGTGAGTTTGTACATAGGGACTAGCATGCTGCTGAATTTTTCTGAGTGCTGATAACACTGGGTTTTTTTCTCTTAAGTTTAATGTCATCTTCCTCTTTCTGTTGACACAGAGTTCTGAAATTTTGATGTGTTCTGTATGCATTGAACACACAGTTGTATAAACCAGAATTTGTATTTTTAAAAATATGGGTATTTACAAATAAAGGAGACCAAATAAAAGCAGCAGTTGAGTAATACTTTGTGACAGTATGTCTTTGAGAGATAATTATGCTCTTTGGGTATTATCAAGCCCAGACAAATGTATATTCCCAGTAGGGTGTGATAATATTAAAACTGCACCTCTTGGAATTCCTTGATTGGTTTATTCAGGAGGGAATGGTATCTATTTTGCATTCTATCATGTAGCTCTTATTAATTAATGGCTGGTAGTTGAATCAGACTTGACTGTTGCCCTGTATGTGCAGTTCCTAAGGTTTTTTATGGCATTTTGGTGAATATGAGAATTACTGGCCAGTGTCTTTCCTTCTGAATAATTTCTTTGTTCAGTTTTTGCAGATTTTTTTACATGAATTGCTTGCAGCCTAATTTTTTGTGTAAAATATTTCTGAAAGCTGATAATCTCTGTATGCGCTTTAGAGGCTTTAGACACTTGCTAAAATAATGATTTTTTTTTTTTTGGTGCAGTTTCAGAAAGGTGCTCTAATAGCTGGTGCTGCTTTGAAGCAGGGGGCAGGGAGAAGCCTGGTGGCCTTTTGAATTCCCTTCTGGCCCTGCTTTTCTGTACTTGTGACACTGTGTAATATGGTTTAATTACAAGAGCAGCTATTAAAGTATGATTATCTTTGTCTAATTGGAGGCATCTTGCAGTTACCTATCAAAAATAAGATTTGACTCATCTGCTCCTTCAAAATTAATAGTTCCACAACAGCCTGCAGATATTTATGTAAATAATATGCGAAGCAAAAATGTGAGTTGAATATTTTTCAAATATTATCATTTCTGCATTCATGCATTGCCCATGTTTTCTCTCGATACCAGGCTTCTGGCACCACGAGGTGCAGAGCTTTGAGCCAAAAGGAAGCTGAATGTCTGCAGTGAGAAGGTGAAACTTTATGCTGAGGTCCCTCCCCACCCCCCAAGTGCAAACACAAAGGTTAAATTAGAAGATGAGGCTGTCTTGAATTATTTTAAAGGACTTGAGCTGGGCTGTTAAATGCACGATTGGGAGTAAGGCTTACACTGGTGTCATGTGAGTTTGGGCTTTCTTTAGCCTGAGCAGATTTATCTGCCTTCCTTATTGCACCTTGTGATAAAATAACACATTCATTTGCCCCTATTTAAATACTCCTTATAAAGGCTTGAATTCAGGATTGATCCAAACTGGAAGCAGCCAAAATTCTGTGTGTTTACAGGAATAACTGTGGTCATTCCTCAACAGCCTTCGTGGCCTCTTCTTTTCAGACAGTGTTAATTTAGGAAGTAAATGGCTTAGGTTTAAATAAACAACTCCAGTTTGCTTTCTAACTCCCTTGGTCTGAGTATTCTAGCTAAGCTTGATATAATCAAAAGACACTGCAAAACGTTCCTGACCGTTGACTTCAAATTTGCTAAAAGGAAACAAATATTAAGCCTATCCACAAGGGCATAAAATTCTGGGGGATATTACTGAATGTTGTAGCTAATCTTCCTGTTCATTGAAATTCTGCTACTTGTAGTTAAACTCCAAGTTCCTTTCTAAAGATCTGTTTCCTCTGTAATCCTTCCCTCCCCTTCAAACACTCAGAGAATCCATCACCTAAAAGTTAAATATAGCAGGACAGTTCAAAAACTGTCAAGTTATAATTAGTAGAGAACTGTAATATTAGTGTAAGATGTTTTTCTAAGTTCATAAACATCTTTGGATGAAGATATTTATGAGTTACTATGTAGATGTTTAAAACATTGAATGTTTTAAAACATTCAGGTATACTGACAAGTGTGGGAAATGGCTGCATCAGTGAAAAATTACTCTGTGCTGCTTTTGATCCTTGCCCTGTTGCATATTTTTGCAGTCAGTCTTTATTGATAACAAATTGTTTTTTCTTACTAAGAAAATGTAACAAATTGCTTTAACTGCAAACCCTGCAAGATTTGAAACATGAAACTTAAAAATAGCTAAAATAGAACTTGGCTATAAATTAAATAGAATTAATTTGTCAGCTTTTCAGGGAGTTGAATGTATGTGACCGTGAGAGCAGTACTTGTGTTCAGTCATTCGTGTGTGAAATGCCTCATCTCCTTTGAAGTTTATCTGTTAAAACAGAGTGAAAATATGGAGAAGCGTTTCCAGAAATGGGGAATGCGTGATCTTTCTCTGGCTGCTAGAGCTGCCCAGACAAACAGCTTGACATCTGAAGAAGCACACGTCTGAAAAGTTTTCATTGTTTTATTTACTGACTTTGAGTGAAGCATGGCAGCACATAGATTTGGGAGGAAAGGCAGCTGCACAGAGCTTAGAGGATCCCTCTGACACCCCAGCCAGCTCCTGCAGCCAGTGCTGCTTCAGCTGTGCAACTTCCTCTGCCATTTTCTCTTTACTTACCTGGGAAGCTCCTTATGGAAGGATGTATTTTTCCAAATACTCAATCAGAGCCACAGCAGCTTCTCAACTCATCTGCTGAGGAGCTTGCTTTGAGAACAAGTCTGTAGACACCGAGTTAGGAGTGACACCCTTTATGGAGTGGTAGATGTGTGTGCTGAGCACACCATTCAGAGCATCCTGCTGCAGTGGGAGGCTCTGAGCTCTTCCCCTGGGTAAGCAGTTTCAGGAGGGTTTGCTACACTTGTAGTAATGAGGCAAAAGTTATTTATGTAATTATATTTTACTTTTGACTGTTATGTGTGACGTTACTGCTCTGGCCAATGATACTCCTTTTAACGGATGTCAGAAGATTTAATTTTTTTGTTTGACCTATTGCAATAATTTATAATATTGACTACCAAATTAACCACCACATAACATTTTGACTTTATTGAATATCATGTATAGACAAAGAATAAGCAAAAGTAAAGAGTAAAGTCTGTTCACATAGAAATTTTAGCAAAGAAAATGTGTGTGGGGGGTTATTGTAAAAGAGACCTTGGTGATGCAGACATGCACTGAATGTAACACAGGGATGCCTGAGAAGTCTCTCCCACACAGTTTATGAATGCATGGTTCTTCTAACCAGTCACACCTGCTAGTCAAGTCCTAAGTTTCTTCTGACTGGAGTTTGGTAGTGATGGAGAAACTTCTCAGGAGAATTTAAAGAGATACCTTGGAGGAGGTCACTTGAGGCCCGATTCTTGATAGAGACTTTGTATTTGCTTGATACTATATTAGACAAATGCTGAGAAAGCAAAGTTAATCTCTCAAAAATTAGCAAATATCCCAAACCTTGCTTTGCTTACACCGATTTGGTACAAAACCTTGTGTGATTGTTTCCAGGTTTTCTCGGCTCGGGGCACGTAACCTCCTTTGAATGTCCTTGTTTAGTTGCATTGTCTTACTGCAAAAGAAGACAGGAGGATCCAGGTCCTTGGGGTTTTTTCTTTGGTTCACAGATACTCATGGCAGTATATTTCAGTCTTCTTCAGCAGCACAGTGCTTCTCCCCGCTTTTTTCAGGGAATGATGCTTAAGCACAGAGAATTTCCTCCTCTCTTTGAGTGCGTGATGTTTGTTGTGTATGTTGTCTGGTGGAGCACTTGAAAAACACACGCTTTCTAAACATTTTTTCCCAATGACAGTCATTTGTGATGTGAAATTCAGTTGCCTAAACACAGATATCTAGTTTTATTTTAGATACTTCAAGGCACCTGCCCTAGAGGTTTGTGATTTTCTGAAAGGGCAGTTGGAGACCAGCTCTGCTGTTTCATAGCATTCACAGTGGTGTTCGTCCATCAGGCACCCAAATTGATACTGTGATACTGTTTGTTAGCCTTGGAAGCTCATTTGGGCCTTCCAGAAAAGGATGAACACTGAAGCAGTGACCGTGTTGTAGGCACTGGGGTTATGTACTGCCTAATGAGAAAGGAAGATTTGGGATCAAAATTCTGCTGCCCAAGGCAGTACTTGGGAGTCTTGTCCAAGAGACCTGGTTTTGCTGCCCTCTGCCTTGTTGCCTGCTTTACAGCTTTATAAAAGGAAAAGTTCCTATGGAAATTTTCCTTTTTGTAGTCTAGTATAGTTTGTCAGTGGAATGAATGAAGGCTTCTCTTCAGAAAGAACAACTGAAGAAAACTAAAGTAATCAAGATAATTGAAAAATCTTATATCAGGTGTGGGCTGTTGGATTTAAGGGTTCAAATATGAACCTGAGAAGTTCAGCTTGTCTTAAAATAAGATTGAAAGCAAATACAAGTTCCAGTCACCAGGGCAAATAGTTTTTTTCCATGAATTACAGAGGTAATGATTGACAGCAAAGACAGCTTCTTGAAAATAGTCTTTGTTGGCTAAACAAGTGCTGTTCTGGAGGTGATTATTTAGATTTGTAATCTCTAAGAAAACCTGTAGATTGACTCATCACGATTGACTAACATAGTTCCGTTTTTTGTCTGTAATTGACATTGAGCAATATCCAGACTCGACTAACTCTGTAATAGGGTGGAGCTGGAGTAAACAGTTTTTCTCTGAGGAACTGCATCCATTCACAGAGCATTTTGGGCAGAGTCCTGGCATAGCTGTGCTGTCTGACTGGTGTTGCCCTTAACTCATGTGTTATGGTGATGGGTTTAACATCATTAGACCCAAAAGAGCCTCTTCACTAGAGGGCTATGAAATATTTTCCTGAAAAGTCACAAAACTTTGAGAGCATTTGTGTGTGGTGACAAACTTCTGAATGTATTTAAGTCTTAAGTTCTGTGAGAGAACTGCATGTCAGTTTTTTTCATTCTTTCAACTTGGAAAAACCAAGCAGCCTTCAACTCCCCAGCTTCTTAATTGATGATTGTAGTTATTACTTCCTTCCTGTATATACTTTTTTTTTTTTTTTTTTTTTTTTTTTTTTTTGCTTGGAAAGAGAAATAAACTCTGTTTAGTGAGTTTTCCTTCTTGCTTGGGAACTTTTATGTGTATATGTAGATATAGAAAAATAAAAATTATTAACAGCCATATGGGGCTGGATTTACAGTTTATATCCAACAGAGATGGACTAGATTTTTGCTTTGAGGTTGACCATGCAAGGCTCTTTGCTTCCCTTAGGAATTGTACTGGGTAAGGTCTCAGAGTTGTTGGAGTCTGAAGAGTAGTTCTGCTCTCCCTTTAGCACTGGCAGTCACTCCTCATGTTGATGCAGGTTGAGGACTTAACACTATCAAATCTAGGAAGAAATGTCAAATCTGTGTTTCAGAAGTAGCTGTTCTTGAGCCCTTTAGTGAACAAGGAGAACGATTGTTGGCCAGAAATACAGAAGCTTTTCTCTTGAAATAGGCTGGTTTTAACTTTCAGAATTACTAGCAAGCATTGAGAAATGTTAGTAAGTGTAACAGAAGTTTCTACACCTTCTCTCTTGTATTCATTATGGTACTCTGACTTCCAGTGTTGTGGATTGATGCCTCTGAGATTTATATAAAAACTCAGAAAATCCAGATTTTGAGCAAGTCCCTAAATTAGACAACCTGATTTCAGAATGACTGTGAAGGGAAAATTGAAATCTGTATTTTAGGAGCCAAAAGGGATAGTTTGAAAATCCGTAAATTACAATGTCTCTCACGTTTATTTAAGTCTTGTTTGACTTAGTTGCAAATAGTTATTTTAATAGATTACAATACATCTGAATTCTGTGAAATCCCCTTATTTACTTCTGTTTCTAATGAATGGTTGGTCAGATTCCAAAATTGTAACTGCATGCCTATTATTTTTATAATTTTTGGGAATGTAAAGGTTGCATTACAGTTTATGGGCTGCATCACAAGCAGTGAGGGCAGCAGGGGGAGGGAGGGAATTTTGATTTCTTGACCATTTCATATTTAAAGCTCTTGTTTGATTGAAACTTCTTAGTGATGTAGAAAGTGATGATATTGTATTGTTGTAAACTTCTACTAAATAATTTTTGTAATCCCTAATTAAATTATGTTAAGCTGGTGCACCAATTAATGGGGTTCTTGTTGGATTTTTTTGTTTTTCCACATAGCCCTAAGGATACTGACAGGACACTGACATAGCTGAAATAAGTAAAAATGCACAATGTTAGAAGTATAGGTATCAGCTAAAATGCAAATAGTTCCACCTAAGCTTGGTGTTCGCCCTTTAGAAGAACTACTGTCCTACAGAATTTTTTTTTCAGTCATTTTAGATGTGATGTCTGATCATTCCTTGGGTAAACTTGTAGAGATGGAAACTTCTTTTGTAGTGTTCAAGTTTCTCTTGGTAGCATTGCACAGTAATTGCATTAGAGGAAAATTGGGAGTGCTTATTTTAGTATTGTGAAATAATTTGATAGTTCCCTTTTCCAGTCCAGCTCTTCCTAGCAGATTAATTAAGGGAACTGTCCCTCAGAGGTGCTTCCCACGATGTTAGTTGACCTAATATTAGTCACATTAGTCACTTCTTGTTCCAAACCTTGTGTTTCACGTGCTGTCTGTAGCCAGTTTTTCATTTGTGGCTCTGTGTGTTTTGGGGGAGATGCTGACTCCTGTAAGGGATGTATCAGCAGTGCTGGTTTGTTACATTTCTGAAACCTCGGGGCTCCTCTTCCTCGGAGAGTCATTTCTACAGCAGCTGTTGCGAGTTGCTTTGAAGTCAAATCAGTTAGGAAGTCCTTTCTTTTGTAAGGGTGGCTTTATGCTGTTCCCTCCAGACTCCTTTTTCTTTAAATGCAAAGAAACTTTTAGAAACTTTTGGTCAACAGCAAGCAGGAACTGCAAGGTACTATCTTGTGAGGTTTGGCTGGAATAAATTTAGATGTTAAATTTTTTATGAAGAATTTCAACCTGTCTGTTCCAAGGTTGTTATTTTCTTGTATTTGTTACTCTCATGGAAGCAGAGAACTTTGCTTAGCATGATATGCTCTACCTGAAAAGACAACTCAAGTGTCCCCCAAAAAAAGAAAGACAGATGAAAAGTAGCATGTATCAGCACAGCCATGTGACACATTGTTTATCTTCCATTTTCATTAATATAAACTAACTTTGAGTAACTCAAACTCTCAAGTGGTGTCCTGAGGGAAAACCTGACCTGAGTTTTTCAGGAATGGCTGGCTTTTCAGAGTGTGTATGCTGAAGCATCCTGAAGTAACAGATCTTTGGACTGGTGTCTTGTGAGTCATCAGAAGGACTCTTAATTAGGTTGCCATGGCAAGAGCTTGAGCACATTTTGGGAGCAATCTAGATCATTCCTCCTTTTTGATTCCTGTGCTCCAGAGCATTTCATAACATGGAGTTCATGGGTTAGCTGAAACTCTTCTGCCTCTGCCTCAAAGTCTATAATAGTAAAATACAATGGTATGGTATTAAAGGTTATGACTCTCACCTCATCTCTCCTGAAGGTTTGTGGCTTGGATAGTTCTCTTAATCCTGGGATGCATCACCTCTGCCTTTGAATATCTTTCTATGCCCTTTGTTGCCCCAAAGGAGCATACCTATCTTGGCAGTTGAGATGTGGTGCAGTTTATGTATCAGGAATTGAATTCCATTAGTGACTTTGAAGATTCAGACCAAACATTTAAACTGGCAGAAGAAGAGAGGTGATTTAGGGGAACTGTGCAAAGTACACTTTTCTACAGCTACTTAAGGTATATTGTGATGTTGAAATTATTTATGTGAAATTTCTGTATTGCAATGGCTGGTTCTCTTCTTGGGAGAACAAAGTGAATTATCCTTTAAGGTCTACATTTGTTTGCTTGCTCATTTATTATCTTGGCACAAAATCTGGTTACTCAGTAATGGTTTGTTGTTTAGTTTTAAAGGGATTTTATTGTAGAATCATTGAATGATTTGGATTTGGAAAGGACCTTAAAGACTGTCCAGTTCCCCCCCTCCTGCCATGGGCAGGGCCAGCTTTCACCAGACCAGGTCGCTCAGAGCCCCCTCAGCCCGGCCTTGGACGCTTGCAGGGATGGGGCACGCACAGCTGCTCTGGGCAGCCTGTGCTGGGGCCTCTCCACCCTCAGAGGGAAGAATGAATCCCTAATATCTAATCCAACCCTGACTGCTCTCTGTTTGAAGCCGTTACCCCTTGTCAGAAGCCCTTCTTCAGATCTCTTGTAGCTCCTTTGGGGACTGGAAGGCACTTTAAAGCCTCCCTAGAGCTTTCTCTTCTCCAGGATGAACAGCCCCAGCTCTCTCATCCATTGCAGAGGCGCTCCAGCTCTCTGATCATCTTTACAGCCTCCTCTGGACTCGTTTCAGCAGGTCCATGTTCCTCACAGGCCGGGGCCCAGAGCTGGGTGCAGCGCTGCAGGTGGGGTCTCAGCAGGGCGGGGTGCAGGGCAGAATCCCCTCTCTCACCCTGCTGGCCTCGCTGCTCCTGGTGCTGCCCAGAACGTGGGGGCTTTCTGGGCTACTGAGCACATTGCCACATTGTCATGTTGGGCTTCTCATCAGTCACCTCCCCCGAGTCCCTCTGGGCAGGGATGCTCTCAGTCCATTCTTTGCCCATACTGTGTTCCTGCTCGGGGTTCCCGTGTCCCACAGGCAGGACCTTGCAGCTGCTGTGCTCCTTGAGCTTCATGAGGTTTGCCTTAGCCCACATCTCACTGTTGTGCAGACCCTGTGGGCAGCATCCCTTCCCTGCAGCGTGCTGGCTGCACCACACAGCCTGATGTGATCAGCAGCCCTTGCTGAGGCTGTGCTCCATCCCACTCTCTGTTGCTGCCGCACACCTGAACAGTGCCGGTCCTGTTGTGACCCCTGAGGAACACCGCTCCATGTCGGGAGAATACCTTAACAAAGTGTTGTCTCTTTCCTGAACCCAGGGTATCAGGCTGGATTTTAGCCAGCTGCTTCTCATGAGTTTATTTCTCACTGTGGTGTCTTGGTAGCAATGAGATAGATGTGCACCTGAATATTGCAATTGTGTTGTGGCCTGTCATGCGCTTTTTTTTTCTTTTTTTTTTTTTTTACCTTTGCCTTTCAAGTGATGCCCATGAAATAAATTCTTGGTCTTGAGTAATTATGGGAGAAATTTCTCCTGGCTAGCCTCTTATTTTGCTGTTCTTTGTGATGTGTTCCCCTTTGCCATGTTGTCCTTGGTACAGCATACCCAAGAGAAAGCAGGGAGTTTTGTCTGAGGATGAGCTGTGTGAGAGTTCTGTGTAAAAGGCACCTCCACACAGCTAACTTGGGAAAATTGGACATTGATTGATGGTGTACTGATGCTGGCTGGCAGTGTGAAGGAAAGAGCACTCTTTATAAAAGTACTTAACCAGTGAAGCCCTAGCACAGTTGCAGTTATCATGGTCAGAGGTTGTGGTTTTTGCTAATCTGAGCTGTATCTGCACTGGTAGGATTTGCTAGCAGAGCTGTGTCAGTAAACCCTTTGTATTGTCATCAAAACTGTCTTTTAAGTGCCAGGGACCATGGCAAAAAAAAAAAAAAAAAGAAAAAAAAAGAAGTGTGACAGAAAGCAGATTCATCAGATGGCTAATGACCTGTGGATCAGCACAGATATTGCCTGTGCTTCAGCTCCTAGTACTAGGTAAGAGATAATTTAAGGGAAAAAGCCCTGAACAACTCTTTTCCTTTACTGAATGAGAATGTAATGAACTACAGGGAAAAAATTCCCAGGAATGGTGGTGTCATGATTCTCAGTCATTTATTGATGGCCCTCTCCTGCTTTCTCTGTGAGTCACTACTTAACTCCTGTAGGATATTTGTCAGGAACTCCCTTTTGTAGAGGAGATATGGCTCATTGGATCATGAACCAAATTGTTTCAGTTTCATGTAGCAAGCATCAGCTGGGATTCATGAGAATTGATCTCCTAGTGATTTACATTTTAATCTTTGTGTCATGCTTCTGAGATCTCCAGTAGAGGTGACAGTGGCAGAATTGAGGAGTCAGCTGTGGTCTCAGCCACCTCTGCAGAGTGTGACCAGCTCTTTGCAGTGCAGCTTGCTGTGCTTGTTGCCTTTCAGTTTCAGCCCTGCTTCTGCCCAGCTGATGCACAAAGTGAACCCAATTAGTTAAGCTATGCTTGATTGCCTGTCATCCCAGCTGGTTTGTAAAGCTTATGGAACTGAGGTGAACTCCACAGTAGTCTAACATAAAGAGTCTTTATTTGTGAGCTCCTAAATGGATTATTTAGGAAGGAAAGCCTTCACACGTAGAGTGTGGCAAAGCAGAGGTGGATGGAGTTCATTCCATGCTGCC
Source organism: Cettia cetti (assembly GCA_013401135.1). Taxonomy (NCBI): domain Eukaryota; kingdom Metazoa; phylum Chordata; class Aves; order Passeriformes; family Sylviidae; genus Cettia; species Cettia cetti. The sequence continues at coordinate 65,376 of VZUI01055159.1, read as the reverse complement.
TATGGCAGGAGCCAGGAGTAATCCCTGTGGGAAGAAGGGTACTCCTTGGTGTGTCTTCCCAGTTCCTAAGTCAGTGTTTTTAGGATGTTCCTGAGCTATGTCAAGGGCACTGTTCTACTGCTTAGAATCTTAATGCTTTAATATTGTTAATTCTTTAAGTGATCCTAGTCTTTTGTAGGTTATGTTTGTTAAAAAATTGTTGATCTTAAGGTAAATTAGATAAAGAGCTATGTTGTGTTGAACTTTGATAAGCTTAGGTTGAGCATTAGAAGTTGCTGGCAGGCCACAGAATATGGTCTCCAAAGAAAATAAAGAAACCATGGGAAAAATATTGTTGAAGTTCTTTAAAGTTAGTTTTAAAAGTTATACACTTCTTACTGAAATTGTATTTGGGTAAATACTTTATTAATTTTGATTTTTTTCCTGCTTTCTTTGTGCTACTAGAGAATGACTTTACTGAGAGTAGATTTTTGTTTGAGAGAATATTCTCTAAAGAAAATTGTGCCTTAGAGGACTGTGGCTGGAGCAGTCCCAGACCCATTCTTAGCAGTTTAATTGTTCTCAGCTTCTGTTCAAAACAAAACGCCCCGAAAGTGCACATGCACTTCCCTTGTGCTGGTATTTGGGATTCTCATCCTCCTTCCTTACATAACCAACTCCTGTGTAAAGTGGTGTTTTCCCCCTGCCTATTGCACCAACTTTCTGGTCTGGGCTGGTGTTGTGGTGCTGTTGGGATTTCCTGTCCTTCACCTGCGTGGTTTCTCACAAGCAGCTGATTTGAGTTACTGGAATGTGTGAACTCTAGGCCGTAATTCAGGATGTGAAATAAATCAGAAATAAAACTGCAGTGTCCTTCTGCCTCCACTTTTGCCACTACTTCACTCTCAAAATTGACCCTTAGATATAGATCAGAAAATCTGGTGCAAACACCTCTGGAAAGGAGTGGGAATAATATATGCAGAGGACTAGAAATAGTTACGAAGGAGACTCTTGCTTTGCATTTTTGCTTCCAAGGGTGGCTAGAATGGAACGTACAGAATTGCAGCATTTTGTGTCATGTAACAAATATTCTGGGGTTTGTGATGATGCAGTATGGGCAGCTGAGCCATCAGGGGATTGACTGTAATACCAGGTTAGGAGAAAACTGCTTCAGCTTCTACCTGGGCAGAAGTGGGCATGTTGTCTGACAACTTTCCTTGAAGCTTCAGGTAAGTTCTTTGGGTTTTTTGTGCACAGTGTGCTAGAGATAGTAGTTGCTTCTTGTGATGAAATGTAGGATTATTATTGTTTTTATTAATTTTTAAATATACTTCCCAAGGAATGGGTGAGGCATTCGCATGCCTGTCTGTATACCATATTGCAGTATAGCAGTAGGGTTTGTGGGGAAGTGGATGGGTGGGGTAACTCTAAACAGCACACCAGGGAAAGAAGCTGAGTCATAAGATTGCCTTCAACATGGAGACAGGCTGGGATCTCACATTCTAAGCTTTAATATTAACAGGCTTTTCTGCTCATGCTGCATCTCTGAAGCCCCTTAAAAGCAGCAGTACTGCTTAAAATCAGTTTCTACTTAATGTTTCTGTAGCTGTGTGTTAAACTGCGATTTCTATAATAATGTACAAGTCTCAGGGTATAATGTAGTTTCAGGGGGCTGCAGTCAGCTAGTGGAGCCCAATGGCAGTAGCTGCCCTTTTCTTTGTCCAGTGTGGTGCAGGTGTCTCCTGGAGAAGGAGGCTCTTGAGGAGGCAGAAGGATCAGTAAATTAATTGAATGGCAAGAGAGAAGCCTGCTTAATGAAAGGAATCAGATGGCATTTGGTGCTAAAGAAACAAGCAGGGCTATGAACGGCCAGGGTTTTAATTGCTTGGCAATTTTCAGAAAGTAAGAAGCTGTCACATTATTAATTTCATTTTTATGTAGAAATTTATTTTCCAATCTTACCCTTTTTTCTGAATCCATTGAATTTTTTTTTGTTCACTTCGCTGTTCTTCTGTGTTACAGAAGGGATTTTTTTTCTAAATGATTTTCATTTTCCCCTGAATTAAATTGCCATTTTTAAAGAGGGGATTTTTTTTCCATTTTAATCTTTAAGTGGGTCACACCACAAATAATTCTGTGATGCAGAGTTGTGAAACTGCTTTTGAATCACATTAAAGGTTTTGTGTGCTGCAGACTTGATGGAAGAAGTTAATAGTGAATTTTAAGAAAGATGGTAGTGTTCCATGCTGGGTGGGACATGCCAAGTATGAGATGAACATGCCTGTTCTTCAAGAAAACTTACATCCATGAATTATTTGCCTCACAAAATTATCACAACAGATCCAAACAGATCACTGGTGTAATTCTTTTATCCACATTTTAAAGTTGTGTTAAAAGAAATACTGAAAAGGTGTGTGGAAGTATTTAGAGGATAGCAAAAATGCCTTAGACCTGGACTGTACCCTTAAATTTTGCTAGTAATTACCATTTATGAGCACAGCCATGCTCTGCCATGGAAAGCCATGGTTACACTGAACAGTTTATGCTGAAGCCTTTGTGGCATGGCTCCTGCTTTTTATCAGTTTCATTTCCTTTGTGATAGGAAAGCTTTGCAGGTGAGCTTGTATTAATAAACTGTGCTACTTACACACATATTTTGGATGAGAGGTTGTTGTGTTTCAATTTGTTTGACGTATCCAAAAGAAAATAAAATAATGGCTTTGGTACAATATTGAAGCTCTAGAAAATCTTTCAACCTAGTGGGAAACCACATATATCCAGAATGAGGATATTGAAAGATGTAGTAGAGCACAGCACATGAAAAAATGTGCAAGAATATTTTAATGAGGAATGTGAGTACTCAGGTAACACACTGAAGGAAAGGATGGGTGCTGCCCTGGGTCACTGCACTTGGGCAATCAGAAGTGGTAAGGCATTTCAGGAAGATGTGCTGCAGGCAGGAATTTGCAGTGATGAGCTGGCAGGAATATTCCAGATGCTTCCCAGTGGCCCTGCTGCTGCACCTGTCTGGGACAAACCACACTCACAGAAAGTAGAGGCAGGAACTTTGTCTGCCTAAATACTCTGATAACTGGTGACATTTCATAATCTTGTACAAGAGAGTTGAATAGCTAATAAGGTGCTGCTTCTGGCTTTGAAGTACTCAATTTTTTTTTTTTTTCCAAGGAGCATGGTAGCTTGCATAAAAAGTGGTTCTTGGATCAAAGGCATGGCTGTCAGTCTTCCTTTGGGGTGCTGAGCGTGTTTGAGACTGAGACAGTGCTTTTAAAAATGCATAATTTCTTGATCTGTTTCTGGTTTTATCATTCCAACCAGACTTAACAGTGGTGAATTCTAGCTGAGCTAACAGCCGCTTGTAGCAATTACACCTGAAAACTGATTTATGTTATTGTTTTCAATACTGGCTTAATGATCCTTGTTCATCCAAGAAGTATGCAGCAAAAGAGTGAGTTCTGAGGGAAATCAGGTCTATCAAGACAAACGTGAGCTTGCTGCATTATATTTTTTAATAACAATGTCCTCTTTAGCAAGATGCAACGTGTTGGGTCAGTAATACGCTGATAAATTGTCAATTAAAAATCCTCATGCAGTGCAGCCCCAACTGTTTATTGTGAAACCAGGTATTTTGCCTTTGTAGACTGATTAGTTTAAGTGTATTTGCTAAAGGCATTCTCCTATGTGTTATTAGCACTGTAGAAGGTAATTGATACATGATATGATTTCAGGATAGAAGTTGGCAGCTTCCCTCTACCTGGAGGAGAAGCTGGTGTGCCCTTCCCTCCTGACTGCCTCAGCCCTCTCTCTCCTCCTCCTCCTTTCCTTGGGCTGGGTCTGGCTCACAGCTCGGGGTGCCTTGTACTGGTTTATCTTAAGAACTTTTCCGAATTTTTGGTTTTTTTGATTGTCTCTCATTTTTGTTGGCTCTTCCTCTGCCATTTTGATCGGTTCAGTCAGCACGCTGGGCACTCGGACAAGTGTCAGGCTTCTCAAAATAACTGATGGAAAGTGACCTTGCCCCTCCAGCCCACTGTTGATTCAGCTCCAGCCTTACCATCAAGTGCTCTTCTGGCGGGATTGGGAGCTGAGGTGGCCAACTGACAACTACTTGCTGCTCAAAGGGATGCTTTTTCTACACTCCCTACACTACTCACTGTTTCTTTTCCTTTTACATGTTAGTTTTCTGGTAGCTTGGTGAGTGGCTCAGCTCATGGATGGTCAGCCTGCCCTGGCAGAAAACGGGCAAGGGCTGTGGTGCTGGGAGCAGGGGGGAATGGCCCTCCCCACCAGCAGCGGCCAGTTCTGGGCTTGGCTCATCTGCCGTGGGGAACCTTACTGGTAATTATTTGGCCATACTAAAATTGTGTTGGTTTTGTTTGATCTGCAGCAGGTTTCTTCTTACGTGCACATTAAATGGATGGGCTTTCTCACGAGGCTGGGATTTTTTTAACATGTGCAGTTGCAGCCAGGAAATAGCCAAAGGGTTTTTTCCTCCTTTTATCCTCATTAGGGTCTTGCAAAAGGAGCCACCTTAAACTCTTGGTGTGTATAAACAAGGCAGCAAGATGCAGCTGAGGACTTAATATAGTGCAATTAAATGGTGAGGGCCACAATAGAATAAGGGTTGAATTTATTGCACCTGTTTGTTTCACAAAATTGGAAATTTAGGGCCTTTGTACATTAGTTAAGTAGCGTTTTGCATGGGGGTAGGTGGTGGTTTGCTCTCTGGAGCTGGAATATGTGTGAATACTTAAATGATGCTTTATTTATGGATTATACTTCTGTGCAGAGAAAAAAAAAGTTGAAACTTCATGTTGTGGTAAATTCATGGTATGTCTAAAGTAGAAAGATTTCAGTGTGCTTTTGTGTCCTTGCATATGCTGCTGAGATGGCTTTCCATTCAATTTAATCCCTTTCCCTTCAAAAGTCTATGCTAGTGAGACTTTGGTGCCACTAATTAATTTGACTGTGGAGTAACTCTACTCATGTTAGTGCAGTCAGGAGTGTAATTTTACAATTTCTTTTACCAATCTTGTTCTGAAAATAGTAGTGCAGGCATCTCACAGTAACAAAAATGTGCTTCCTACAACAGAAAAAACCACTTCTGCTAGTAAGTAATCAGGTTTTAAATGGTGGCACACACTTCTGTTACAGAAGTAGCATGTTTTCTGACCCTTCAAATAAAAAAAGCTCAGCTGCATGGCAGACCAAGCAGACCAAGCCAATGTATCTATTCTTTAGCGAATTTAAATAAATTAAAGGAATTTGTTTATCATGCTTCTGTATTTGTTCCTGTGGCTTTCTTTTTTTCTGCAGTAGGGTTATCTCCACAGAGAAATACTGGTTTTTTTTTTAACTCAGCAGACACTTTAAAATCTTATATATGGAATGCATTAAATTGAACATTATTGATTGTGTAGTCAATCCACTGAATAAAAATTACAAAGCCTTATAGATAAAGCAAACTGCATGGATGCCTGGTGCATTGACAGAGCTGGAAGTTATATACTATCTGAAACAGTGGGGCACTATCCCTGATTATCACAAAAGCCCCAATGTCCCAGTGTGCCTGAGTGTGTCAGTGGAGCTTCAATCTCTGGGTGTTTGGCTGTGTGCCGTGTTCTTGTTTGATGGTCACTGGGATCGATAACATCACTTCAGATTTCTTTGACCCCATGCTTTCAGGACCTTAAATTTTGTTACCTTTGGCCTACTTGAATACTGGTGAAATGAAATGCATGCCTGAGAAAGCCTGAAGTTTGTGTAATATTGTCCATGATCTCTTTTAACAAATGGGTGAACGTGAGGTTTCTGGGAAGGGAAGATAAAGCAAAGCAGCCCAGCAAAGCACAGAGCTGTCCGTGCACTTGTTGCAGTTTAACTCCTCAGGAATCGTGTGATCCTTTGTTTAGCCACAATCAACGTTTTATCCTGAATTTGCAAGGCAACCAGGTGCTAGTATTGTGAATCAATTATCATTTGACATGATGTAAGGCCTATTCTTATTTACAGAAAATGTCATTTGATGTTGTTCCCTTTTTTTCTTGTGTTGCAGATGTGGGTGGTGGCAGCTCTTTCCGATCCCACACAGATGTTGTCATTGTCTATTGTGCACGGAGTGCTGCTGGGGGTAGTTTGCTGGGCTGAGAAAGGAACAGCCTGTCTATGTTCTTCTGCATGAAGTACAGCTTTGAGAGACAAAGCACTGCTCCTGCTTTCTTTGCCTTTTTTTTTTTTTTGGCAGGATGTGGCACAGGTTTTTCAGGAACAGAATTTTGCTTCAGGGTTTGTGGGATCTTCAGTCTTGAGGCCCCAGATGATGTTCCCAGCAGTGCCATTGCATTCCTTCCAGTAATAAAATTGAAATGGCATAAGCAGTGTATTTCCTCCATTTTATATAATAATAATAATAGAAGGCACAAACCCCCAAAAAACCCTTGAAGCAAAATGTCACCTTCAGTAATCAAGGATGTGAATATCCTTCTTAGTCATTCCTGATTTTTCTAAGTGGCTTATGAAAGGTTCATACAGGAACTTACCTGGATTGGGAGAAAATGTTTAATATAAATGTGTGCTAGTGAGTTATTAAATTATTATTTTCTACTAGATATGCTAGTACATAGAGTGAAGCTTGTGTATGACTTGAGTGTGCATGTATGCATATCTGATTTACACAGAACCTGGAAGGTTTCAGGAATAAATCAAAGCTATGGACTATTGTTAATTTTAAAAAAAAGTTAGGCACTGTCTAGAGGCAAAGTTTTGCAAACCTAGACCTTGGGCACACATGAGGACAGTTGTTTGTCAATATCCTATATTTCCATAGGTTTTGCATTATCCATGTAGTCTTTCAGACTTCAGGAGCATCGTAGTTGTGATCCAGAAATGAGTCTGCAGAGCTGTTTTCTTTGGTTTGATTTATTTTCTTTGTATATTGCTGTCATACCAGACTTTGTAGTTCCATATGTTTTTGTTCTCTCAGCTGTTTTGATTCCTGGTGGATTTGCTTTTGTTTTAGTACCTAATCCAAGGAATTAAGACTGGCAGTTTCTCGAGCCAGTCCTTCTCTGTTACACGGGTACAGCCATCTTCCAGAATGAATAGGCAGAGTACTTGTTAAATGCTATTATTATTAGTGATGATATGCAAACATGAAAGAATCCAGATTTGTTTTCAGGGCCCATCTTAATCTGGCAGAAGTAGTAATCAAAGGGAGAGATAAAGAGAACATTTGAAATGTTGCTATGATGCACAAAGTATGTCATCTATGTTGTGGGGAAATTGTACTTATTTTCACTATCTCTTTCTAGGAAAAAAACCCTGTGTGGAAATATAATAATTTTCCTTAAATACTGTTTCAAATGCCATTGTATTTTCATTAAATGACAGTCAATAGTGGTGCTTTTCTTATCTGTAGGTTTCTGTTCCACTAGATTTGATAAAGTTTGAGGCATAAAATTCTCTTGTCAAAGGAATGACCTGTGGGCATTTTTTGATCTCTTTTCATCTCCTGTATTTGTAATTTCAGTGTTACAGCCCTTTCTTTGTGCAGATTGTGAATGAGAGATTACTATAATGACACATACTACAAAATAAATGCAACAGAAAGTTCTTGTGATCTGTTAAAGAATGGAAATGGCTGGTGGAAGGTCTTGTTTCAACCTTCCTGCTGATACTGTTATCTGGAAGCAATCTAATTAAAAATTACCTACCTTGTGCTTTGTTAAGCCAGTTGCAGGCATGGAACAGTGAACGTATGATCTCTGTAACTGCTTACCTGTAATCTCTGTTTATGGAAATTTACTTGGCTAAAGATCCAAGTTCTTCTGTTCTTACCCTTTAAATTGTTGCCCTTGGGCCAGCCAAACTTACTTGTTTTAAAAGTAAAAATAACTCAAAAAGAGCATTACATTGGGATTTTTCATCCCTGTTCAAAACTGTTGAATGAGATCCAGGAGTATTTTAGAGTCCCTGACGGAGGTATTTTAATCAAGGAATGAAGTGCATCGTGTCAGATAAGAAACTTTAACATGTATGGGTTAGAGCTGACTTGTTACTCACTACACAGACACTGCAGGGAGACAGAAATTCAACTTTCAGGGTAATACCCCTTCTTTGGAATGACAATGCAGGCTCTGCCCTGCCTGCCAGCTTCAGCTGTCTTTTGTGTCTAGCAGAAGTAGCACTGTCAGCATTTTTAATGGAGGATTTCCTGTTCTTTTCTGTCCAGATTAGAGTTGTAGAAATATGCTTTATGGAATTCACTTGTAAGAAGGTTTTATTATCGTTTAAATGTGGGTGTATGTGTTTAGTAACAAAAGCTTCAGTACACTCATTTATTCCAGTAGTATTTTCTATTTTCTACACAAGAGAGAGTGTATATGTGTGTGTGTGTAAAAGTAAATACATGTAAATATACAGAAGAATAAATGTATTTGGATTCAAGAGCCAGATATTTTTAGGGAAGGAAACTTTATCCTGTAAGACATGTTTTATCTTTTTGGGAAAGATACACATCAGATGTTGGTTTTAATATTTTTAAGTGCTGCATGTGTCCCTGCTAGGTGTCAAATTTTATTTCCCATAAAATGTGTGAGGGTGAGACTATTTCAGTATTATTATAGATAGGAAAGTGCCAGGACACACCAGGTCTTGACAGGAAGAGGCTGCTCTCTGTAGCCTCGCCTGCTTTGTGTTCGTAGGTCCTGCACTAAGGTGCAGAGTTTGGGGTCTGCTTTGCATTTGCATATTCATTATGGAATGAATCTGGGTAAAAGCATGTACCTGGGCAGTCATTGCAGAGCCCTGAGACGTGAGGAGCTGTGTGTCAAACACCTCGTGTGAGAGGGCATTTTGCTTGACAGCATTAATTGGAATAATTGATCCTTCTAAGTCTTGCCCATTATTGGGCATGTGCTCAGTACGTGGCTTTGGATATAATTAATGTACTCTTTAATTTGCTCCCGAAGCACAAGATGATGATCTTAATGTGAGTTCTTCAATTGTGTATCTAGTGTTTTAAAAGAACTAGAAATACAAGAATTTAACTTTGTCACGGCAAGCTCTAGTTCACCTGTCAAGGATCATCATTCCATGTATGAATACCTTTGCTACCCTCTCTTGGTCTTTGTGTGTGTTGTTATACAGACCTCCAGTTTCTTTTTCTGATGTACTTTCTTTCTCCTCCTTTTCCAGGTGAAGCAGGAGCCATAGAAAGAAGACCTTGAGGTTTGCAACCATGCCATTCCCCTTTGGCAAGTCCCACAAGTCTCCTGCAGACATAGTGAAAAACCTGAAGGAGAGCATGGCAGTTCTAGAAAAACAAGACATCTCTGACAAAAAGGCAGAAAAGGTACAGTTGTGATGTTCCAGTTGCTAAACTGTATTTGAAAGTAGGGGAAAGGGAGAATTTACAGCTGCTGAAACAGAATCAATTAGGAATTATTTTGGTGGTTTATGCTCTGATAAAGGGTAATTTATGTACCTTTGAACCAGGTGTGTGTCCTGTTGGTTGGTTGGCTTATGCCACTGGCAGCTGATAATGTTATTTTAAATGACTTGGAACTGTAGGACATTTCATTCTTTTAATAAGCAGATCACAGCTGTGCCAGTGTTGTGCTTGTGACCACCACAGTGCCTTCACTGCTGCACAAGTAGTTCTGTCTCTGCTTGTCCATGCAAATCTTTACAGAGCAGAGTGTCCCTTACTGAAGCTGAAGAACTTTGTGTCTTCATGGATAGAAAATATATTTTGGCTTTCCTGCCTCTTCTTCAGCCCACAGTAAGATGTGAGAAGTTCCTTTGCTAGTGTGGTTTCCTTTAGATGGATGTCTTGCTACTTCAGGCTCTGTACCTGTCCACAGTCATTTACTTCTCAACTTGATTTTACAGCTGTGAGGAGCTGGCCTCAAAGTTCAGCTTGTGTGCATCTGCATCCCACCCAGTGAATTGTGTGGCAGAGGTTTAGATGAGCGCCCTCCTTAAGGCCTTTCCCAGCATTATTTTATTATTATGTGCCATTCTTGGCATCCACAGAGTCCCATATAAGAGTTAGTTATAATCTTTCAATGTTCACCTATATTTTTAAGCAGAGTATGGCCAGCTCCTCTACATTCAGTTTTACCTGGATTTGACACTACTGCTTCTAAGGGTCTTAGTTAAATTGCCATCTTAGTTCTGATATTCTTTAATAATTAACATCTTCTACCCCTTTAGTCACCAATGTGTTATGTTCCAGGTATCTTGCAGTGTACCGCAGAAGTTTCCTCTGATGCTTTTCCTCTCCTGTTGGAGACAAAAATGTTACATTCCTTTATGCAGGCTTGCTTGAAGGCTGGAAGGATTTTCATTTGCTGCCGCTTTTCTTCTTTCTCTAAAGGAGCTTTTCATGAGGAGAAGAGGGATGGGTGCCTTCTGAAGAGACTCTGATAAGACTTGGCACTGCCTCCTTTATCTCAGCCTCTTTATTAGTACCTGGAGATGTGGTCTGGTCTTAAAATCTGTGCTCTTCTGTGTCCTCCCTTTTGCTTAGACCCCTAATGGGGAGCAGAGCAGCTCATCCCCTTGTGTAGCTGTGCACTGCAGCATGTCTCTGTTCCTGATGCTCTAGCTGAGGGTTGGTATGTACCATTTCTGCTTGCTGGCCTTTAGTCCCACATCTCCATCTTTTGAAAGACTTCATTTATGTGAGGCTGCTGCTCTGACAAGAAGTAATATGCTAAGCCTGTGGAGTGGTATTTCCTGTGTCATGCAGAAGGTAACACATTGTGCTGGCAGAACAAAGGCAGCCCACATTCACTAGGTTAAGTGTGAGGAAGGCTAAATCCTCACATCCAGGGAATGAGCCTGGGTGTGGTAGTGCTGTTCCCTGTCATCTTTGCTAATCACAAAGGAGCTGATGAATCCCAACTGACACCACCAGTGTCCACATCTCCATGCGAAGATTCATCAGGAGGTATTTGTTTCCTTGGCAAGCCAAGACTTCAAGAAGGTAACTCTGGTTGTGACTGTTTAGGTCAGATGGTTTGCTGGTTTGATAGAGAAAGGTCTTCAATATTTTATGGACCAGTCATCAGATCTTTGAGGGCACAGCTCTGAAAAGACACCCTGAATTTTTGCTCTCTTCCTGTTCAAGTCTAGAAATGACTGGAGTGAATTTGGAGTTAAAAGACAGGGCTCTGAGCAGTAGCCTTTATTGGAAAAGAGCTAACATTTCTTCTTGCCCATATCTCATATTTTGGCATCTTTTTCTCTTTCATTATCCCTTTTATTATGATGATCCTTTCTACAGTGTAACTTTACAGCCTCCATTGGAGAAGAATTCTGTGCTGGTGACAGGGTGGGATCTGTGGCTAGTATTGGAACAAAAATAGAAAAACTCATTCTACATGGAGCACAAAAGTTGCTGCCTGATACTAGAAGGGGAGGAGGATGCAAAAATTGTTCTTGTTTTTATGACTTAATTTTATTAGTGATTAGACATGTATAAAATATGGTTTGTCTCAGTAATTTTGGCATTGTTGCTTTTTAAATCCAGGATTATGCTTTTGTCACTTGTCACATATCAATGGTATAATTTCCATGCTGGGTGAGCATGCTAAATACTCAGTATTGGTTATAAAAGTACCCATTTGGGTTAAGGGACTAGCTGCTTTTCTTACACTATTCTGTTTCTTGTAATACTGAGTTTGCTACTACATGGAGAATGCTCTTTAACAAATTTGTTGCACAGTTGGAAATACAGATTTATAAGAAAATTGGACAATTTTCCCTGGAGGTTATAAGTGTTATGTTTGAACGGAATTCCTCATTTTTTTCAGGGCTTAGGCTGAAATTTAAAACCGTTAATGTTTTGTGAGCAGAAACCAAAGAATCAAAGGCGGTAATAAAGATTTTTAAATCTTGGACAATGTGTGGTCTGTCTATTCTTTATAATCAAAATGGAAGATAATCTTCAAAGTAGAAGATGTAAACCAATAGTACTCTCTTGTTCAAATATGAAACATTTTGCCCTGTAATACTGGAAAATTTGTTTTATAAACAAAAATCTGAAATTCAGGTGTATCCTAGTTATATGTTAATCTACCTTTTGAGCTCTGTGAAGACTGGAGAAAAATTAACCACGTAGTTCTCCAGGTCATTTAAAATGTCCTTTAAGCCTGTGGTGCTCGTTTAGCAGCTGGGCTGTGGCTCACTGCTCCCACCTCCCTCATGTGCCACAGCTCTGGTGCTTGCTGCCTGCAGTGCTGTGCTTAGCACTGATCTCAGGGCTTGCTGTCTGTCAGTATTTTGGAAGGGAAACGAGATTGTCACGTGCTTTATAACTGAAATGTGCTTGTCATTTATGCTGTTCGTTTTCCATCGCTTGTGCTCTCTCAGAAACTGAGGCTAAAGGGAAGGGAAAGTTAAACTCCTTTCCTATGAGCAGCACCTACCCTTGATCTGGTCCATTAGTTAGTTAGTCTTTATTCACATCTCTTCCTCCTCTTGTCTGATCCCAGCATTTTTTTATACTACAGTTCCCTTGGTGTGTGGCACACATTTACTGTTGTGCAGGTAAATATTTACTCGTGCAATCAGGTTGTTCTTTGCTACCCTCTGACCTTGGGTTAAGCTGGTCTGGGCTGCTGGAGATTGCTGGAGCCCTGTTGTCATCCCAGGCAGGTTGGCCCTTGCAGGCAGGGTTGGCCTCTCTCCTTTACGTCACCGCTGTGTGTGATGGCAGCACCTTGAGTCATGGGGCTGCACCAAGAGCTGCCTGGCTCAGCTGCTGATGCTGTGCTGCAGTGCCATAGGTCAGATTTCATTCAGGGAGGTAATGCTGTCATTCAGAAAGCAGTAAAATCTTAGATTTGTTACGCATGTGTGTACAATTAATCTGTGCTTGGAAGAAGGCTAAAGGTTAAGTAATCTGCCTGGCCCCCAGTGTAGGGCTGTTATTCAAAGGGTAAAGATGAGGCTTCTTCAGGAAGTAGCAGGTGAGAGGACATGCTTCTGTTCTAATTGAACTTAGCTCTTCTGTGCTGTCTCCATGCTAAGTGTTTACTGGAAAATCATACAATCATTTTTGGCCTTTAAATGTACTGCTGCACTGATGTAGTTACTAATACATTTATGGAATTGTATGTTTTTCTAAGCATTTTGAATTCCAGCCAAATTAAATAGTTATTAAAATGATGCTTTTTTTTTGTGGTAGATACTGCTCTGGACTAGTAAAATTATTCACCCAGTCCAGGCTCAAAGCTATATCTGGTCTATGTTTTTGATGAATGTTTTCATTACTAATGCAGTTTCTGTAACTGCATTATCCATGTGTAGAGGACCCCCAGTCACTGGGGTTCCATAGACCTGGAGACTGCCAAGCTCACTGGAAATATTTCAGGACTGGCCATGTGTTCTTTATCTTTTTCTACTGTTCATAAACCCCAAATAATCCAGCTGTACAACTCAAGATAAAGTATTTGGGGTTTGCACTGCTTGCCATTTAAGGAAATACTGAATTTTACATTATTTCACCAATCTTTCCAGACACTGGAATAAACCATAGCTACGTGCAGCTATTCTGGTGTAACAGTCATATGTGTGACTTCAGTGTCTGCATTTATTTTTAAATAGTATCTTCCTGTCCTTAGTAAACATAGAGAAGTAGGTACTTCCTTTTATTTTCCTTGCTTTACATTTAACTTTAATAATGTGGCGTGTCCTCAGATAGTATTGATTGTCTGGCACCATTGAATTTCAAATATGGCTTGCCATGAAATTTTTCTCTAAAATTCGGGTTGCTTCTTCTCAAGTGTTGAGAGCATATAAATACAGATGTTAACACTTAAAAAATATAAATTTTAACATATAAAATATATACTTAGAGACTATAAAATATATAGAGAGTATAGATATTCTGTATATATAAAATACACCCTGGTCATATGTTGTACTGAGATATATTTTATGTATTTATACATATGGTGTCTGATTGTTAGTTCCACTTTTGATCATGGGTTTTTGGATGAAACCTCATTGTTTATTTTGATCTTTATCTCTAGAGATATTTTTCTCCTCTTAAAAGAAAGTGCATTAGGCAATTTAGATCTCAGTATCTTAGAAAATCTAGCAAGTAATGCTAGCCAACCTTGTCTTGTCCTTCTTGATTTTATTTGTTTTTAGTGTTTTTTTTACTTGGCTCTTCACACTAATATTTAACGTAGCATTGTATTTCTCAGTGTACCTATCTAAATTCCATTCTGCATCTGAAATGGCAAAAATCGGTCTGCACATCTTGTATTTGGAATATGTTTGAGCTCATGGAATATACAAGAATAAGGAGGTTCTAGAAATTTGTCAGAGTTTATTTCTAGTCCTTTTGATGTTGAATGCTTCAGTAGAAGAGAAAAAGTATAAGGATGTTATATTTTATGAAAGTGTAGCGTGCATCAAAAGACCTTGGTTACTGATACAATGCTTTCAGAAAGCCCTATACTTCTATTTCCAGGAGATACCCAGAAAGGATAGCTGGAGTGATGCCAGGCAGGTGCTTTGATGCTGCAGGTGGTCAGACACTGGTACAGGTTTCCTGGAGAGGAGGTGGAGTGTCCATCCATGGAGCTGTGGGGAGCATGGCTGGCCGTCAGCCTGGCAGGACTGAGGTGGCCCTGCCTTGAGCAGGTGGCTGCATCCTGAGGTACCTTCCAGCCGAAGCTGTGCTGCTTCTTGGGGATGTGGTTTGGTGGCAGCCTTCAGCTCAAGGATCTTTTCCAGCCTCAGTGATTCAGTGTTCTGTGTCTGGAACTACTGCTGCCCACTAAAGCTTCACGCCGTGCCAGGTTTCGGTGAGGCACTTCCAGGTCGTCTCGGCAGCTGTGAAGAGCATTGAAGTCCTGCTGTCTCTTACTGAAGTTCCTGAGCCGTATGTTCATGTTGGGCCAGAAGGCTTTTTGGTTTTTTAAAGCCCTCAAAACACTGCATTATTTTCTGCCTGGTTTGCAGGCATTTCCATTACTGGTGTCTGTCTTGGGCTGGGGGTGAGGGAGTGCCCTCAAGTGCAGTTATTGAAGTTTTGGGGTTGGGAGGCTTGTTCTCTTTCCTGGGGTTTTGGTAGGACAAATTCTCCACTCGCGTTCTTAATTACAGGCATGCCCTCGATACTGCCATCATTTTAGCTGAAATAGGCTGTTACTTGAGCTGCCTTTCTTCCTCTTTCATCTTGCTTTCTACATTAGTGTGCAGGGACAGACTTTGCTTCCTCTTCCCGTGGTAGCCATGCATCAGAGATATCTCTTTGTATCTCCATGTCTGCCAGATGTTCCTGTCCTCCTATGAAAGCTATTTCTTCTGAATTTCAGAGAACAATTGTTGAACAATTCTGCTTCGGTATGGTGAGCTGGCCTTCCCATTTCAAGTCTTCAGGAGCTGGTGTGAATCAAAGTAGTCTTGCTGAGCACCTGCTTCTTGCTGTCTTACTAACAGTGCACAGAAAATCCTTTGGAATTTCAATTGAGGAGGAGACAGCTGGGACTAGGAACAGAAGTAAGCAGGAAGAGGGAGGCAGCAGGGAGTGGAAAGTTGTGGAGGAGCTAAAAATGATACAGAGCCTCCTTAAAGGTCATGGAATCCTTGCTTGCATACCTGGCAAAGCTGAAATGGCTCTAGCTTGAATAGCACATGGGTCATGCTGATCTTGAACCTCTATGAATAAAAGCACAAATGAGATATCTTTTTACATGCCCTTTATAAGGCTTGCAATATCCAGAAAATGATAATTTTTTTACTTAGTTTTCCATGAGCTATCAATCATAAATACTTTACGTTGAAGTGTATGCATACTTTGTTGGCAGGTTCATCTAATTACTAAAAATCAGTGCACTTACAAATCCTTCAGACTTTTTAGGCATGTGAAGAGCCATTATAATTAAACCAGCTATTTATGATGATAATTTTCAGCATTTTGCCCCCAAGCTCAGTAAAGATTGGTTTTTTGGTCCAATACAACTATGCTTTAAGATTCAGAAGTGGGTGTCAAGAAGTATTCTTTTTGGTTTATATTTCTTTAGTTTTACTTGTGACATAACTGTGTTTCTGCTGCTAAATGCTGCTCCAGCTCATCATGGCAACTTAGGAATTCCTCACAAGTGACAAGTCAGACCTGTTTGTCTTCTGTAAAGTGGACTTCAAGCAGGGAAGGATTTTAGACCTTTAATTGTGTCCTTTTGAGTGTATCTCTTTCTGCATCTGTTGGCAAGATTGTTCTTGTGTGCTGAGATAACCTGAAAATTAAAGTTGGTTCTCCTTGAGGTTTTGTTTGTTGGAAAGACCTCATCCACAGTAACTGGAATTGGAGCCTAGTATTTGGCAAAAACTGATGTGTACAAAATCTGCAGGAGGGATACATTTGGGCTCTCTGAGCAGTTCACTAGGCAAAGGCATGTGGCTCCATGTCATGTTTTCCAGTCTGATCCTGCACAACTGTTTGACAGAATGGAAATTTTGTCAGGTTCTTTTCATCCTATTGCTGTTCTTTAGGGGATTTTAGAACAGGAAGTTAAAAGGTAGCAAAAAGGAAGAGATTTTTTTACCTTTGGTAACAAAACTGTGTATGTCTTGCCTCTGCTTTTTATTGTTCGGGGTTTTTGTTGTTTTTGGCTTTTTTTTTTTTAATTACTAGTCTCATAACACTCTTGTTTGCAGAAAGAATATCTATTGTGGGGTTTTTTTTGTTTTTTTTTTTTTGTTTGTTTGTTTTTTTTTTTTTACCAGATTGTAATTTCCTGATTATTCCCCCTGCAGTGGATGTTTGCAGACATTAGGAATAAAGGAGTGTGCAGTTAGAGAGACAAATGACATTGTGCCCTAACTGTATTGTTTTCCCCTTTTCTTTAGGCGACAGAGGAGGTCTCAAAAAACCTTGTTGCCATGAAAGAAATCTTGTATGGCACAAATGAAAAAGAACCCCAAACAGAAGCTGTGGCACAGCTTGCTCAGGAGCTGTACAACAGTGGTCTTCTTAGTACCCTAGTAGCTGACTTGCAGCTCATTGATTTTGAGGTAAGAAAGAAGGTTTGACATTTCTTATGTTCTGTATGTTAAAATAAACATTTGAATTCCTACCACTTTAATTGATTAAGATGTTTCAGTCTTCAGCTTTTAATTTGTGGTTATAACACATCCATTAGAAAGAGAACTCACCATAGCAAACTGCATCTAGATTGAGCAACTATAGAATATGAAATCTGGGAATTTTATGCATATAAACAGCACAAATTTGAAGTTGATAAACCTCTAATCTGGTGGTACAGTTCTGTTAAAATTATGGAATAATTCTGAATTGTTGTGTACACAGACGGGTTAATCTTTTAGTAGTAATCTGGTAGTGAACATAATACTACTTAATACTACAAGATATATCTATCTGTTCATCTTGCTACATCAAATTACTAGGAAAAGTAATAGAATTATTGTAAAACATTTATGAAGAAGTTTAAATATATAATTTAGTTTTAGTAATAGTCCAGTATTTCTCTTTTTAGAAACAAGTGATGCAACCCTTTTGCTTTTCGTCATCTTTTTTCTGTTTATTAAAAAACCCCTAAGTTTTTATTGATCAATTCAAAATAGCAGTACTACTTATATGTAGAGGTCTCTCTCTGCAAGTCCTTGTAGCATTTGCCACCACATCACATGGTACTTTCCCAGCACCACAGAGAAAAATCCTATTCAGTTATGAGATGTTGCACTACAGTTGGATTCTCTTTTCCCTGAGGTCTCACAAGAAGCGTTTGGTTGTCTAGGAAAGGAGCCAAACCCATGTATCTCACTCCACAGTCTCAACCATAAAGATCATCCCACTTCAGATTGCTTAAAAATGGGATTGTTCATAAACAAGTTGCTTACAATACAAACACAACACTTTAAAGTCCTATTGTAGTTTGACATTCCAAAAACAATGGCTTTTTTTCCCCTGTTCTTTTTTCTCTCCTCTCTACCCCACCCATAACTCCCTCTGATTGTGTTTAATTGTAATACAGTGGTATTTTTTCCCAAACCACACAAGTGTTTATACCATACATAAACCATTCAGGTTGTTAAATAAGCAAGGAAACCTGGGAAAGCTGAGAGGGAATGCTGAAATGGGATGGCCTTTAATTGCTGAAGAAAGGAAATCATGAAACGTCATCTGGATTCTGCTGACCTCTAGATTGGTATCAGCCTGGTGTTTACTCAGCCCAGTTATTAGCAAAGGAAACCTTCATTATCTCTTGGTAATGAAGAATGGTAACGATTTGCACAGGCTTGCTCTCATTAAGGAGAACTATGCTTTTTAGTCTAAGAGGACATGGAAAGATTGTGAGTGGTTTCCTGCCTGTGGTTCCTCTGCTGCTTTGTTTCACGAGGATGTGATAGTTTCCCTTGGAGGGAGAACAAGTCATTCACTGCTTTCTAGGCTGGACCACGTCTGCTTCTATGCTGGGAGCTGGCAGATTGTCCAGCTATTGTTGTTACCTAGAATTAATCTCACACACCTGTGCTCCAGATGTGTTCCAGCTGTTAGGAAGCCAATCAGATGTTGCTTTTGATATCCCAAATGTCTCTCTGGGTTTACTGCATTTGAAACAATTTTTCCATTACTGATGGAAATACATATTTGATTTACTAGTGGGTAAATCTTTTAAACTTGAAGAGTGGGTATAGAATTTTTTTCTTTCTGGTTTTCCACCGCAGCTGGAGGTTATTCAGTGACAAGCTAAACTTTTTTTTCGTTTCAGTCTCACTTCTGAAGAAGGTTTCCTTGTAGAACAGGAATAGACAGCTTATTAATAGACAGGGACTGTTCATTGTGACTCTTCAACGGTCTCAAATATACTTGAATCTAAATTGCTATGGGAAAATCAACCCATAGAAAAGTAAGAAGTAAAAACTAGAAAAATAACAAATTTGATATTTTAATGAGGAAAAGTGTATTTGAACAGCCCTTGCCTTGTGCCCAGGCCTGTTTAGTGTTGCCCTTCCATGGAAGCTTGCTTTCCAATAAAGCAGTCAACACAACCATCTCCTTACCAGTCTTAACACTCACCAATTATCTCCTTGCTGGTTGGCACTGAAAGAGATGCTGTCCCTGGTGAAACTGGGGTTTTGTTCTGTTGTTCTGGGATTTTCTAATGAAGAATTAAAAAAAACAAACCCAAAACAAAACTGCCTTTTGCCCAGGGGAGCTGAATCCTTCTGCTGAGATGACAATACAAGCACAGTGTCTTTCTCACCTCTGGCTGTCGTGACTGTTGGCCCAGGGTCGGGGCCTGTTGGCTGTTGTTGGGCCATGAGGTCACTTGGCAAGGCACAAGAATGTGACAAAACCTGGCTGTGGGGTTGCTGTGTGCCACAGCAGCTCAGGGATGGGATAATGAGGAAAAGCTGTTCTTGCTGGGGACTCCGAGGCAAACGCCATGACCAGCACAGCACTGGCAGCGCTGGTGAATGGGAGTTGATGATTATATTATGTGGAGTTTGAGTAAAGCAATTCCTGCAGACACTGCTCTGCTCATGTCAGAACAAAGAGTTCTGGTGTTGCTTTGGGCTGGCTTTCAATGGAATTGTAATTGAGAAAACAAGCATTTACAAACAATCTCTTATATCCTGAAAACAACACTCCAGCAAAACTGTCCGTGGTAATTCACAAACATGCCATTTGTAAAACTCCAGTCCTCCTACGTTTTCATAAACATTTAATTTTTTTCTCATGCAGTCTTTTTTACACTGATTAGAAAACTGAAAGAATTTTAAATAATTGATGTTGTTTTTAAAATTCTTGCTAGTTAAATATGCCCTGTATTTTACTCAAAAGCTTCCTGGTGTTACTCAGGAGATTTACAGCACAGCTAGAGCTTGTCAAGAAACATTATGTACATCTAGGTTTGGTGTAGAACATTCAGGGAACCTGTAGGTGGAGTTGCTTAACAGGCCTTTATTTGCAGGTCCAAGCTTTTAGTACAAGCTGGCTTGGTCTTTTTCTGGAATAGATCTGATAACACATAATCCTGAAGGTGTCTTTGTGCAGTCCAGTTAATTGTAGAAATCTGGCTTTTAAATGGTGCATGTGAATGACAGTGAAAAGTGCTTATGTTTATAATCGGCTTTTTGTAAGATGTCTCTATCAGTTTGTAATCTTCAGCTGTGGTTTGACAGAAGAAATAAACAGGAGATGTGTATTTATTCAAGAAAGAACATTTCCAGTTCCTTTTGCACTATCTGGTGCTATGCTTGTGCATTTTTTTGTGTATAATTTGTGCTGAATTCCAGCATCCTGGTCTTATTTATACTTCTTTTGTGCCTTTAAAAAATGTGAGACTTGCATTTTAAGTCAGTGGATGATTTCTCTGTGTATTACATTCATTTATTTATTCCACTTTCATAAGTTGCAGTTCTAAGTTGGATGCTAATACTGCAGTTGGAAATGCTCTGCACACTCTTAATGGTGGCGTTGTGTGTCCCTAGACAAGGGGAGAGGATAATGGAATGTTGAAGAAATACACTTCCAGGCAAGAGCACAGTTAAAAACTGTGTTGCTGTTAGCAAAATCAAATATCAAATAAACCCAGGAGAATGATGCTACATAGAAATGCCTGATGTAACATCAGCTGACTTTTCTTCTGAATGTAAATTCCCCATGATCTGGCTGCAATGTGGTGTCATGTTTTGAGTGCTTTGGCGTATTTGAAATGGGCATAAAGAAAGAGACTATTGAATCTGTTCAAGATCAGAGTGTGGAGGCTGCAGAACCCCCCAGTATGGCTGCATGAGGTGATGATAATGTTTAATTGTTAACTTGCCTGTGGACTTCAATATCCTGTGTTTAACTGCTGCTCTTTTTGACAGGGCAAGAAAGACGTTGCGCAAATTTTCAACAACATTCTCAGAAGACAAATTGGTACAAGAACTCCCACAGTTGAATACATCTGCACTCAACAGAATATCTTATTCATGCTATTAAAAGGGTATGTGCACTCTGAAGCATAAATACACTTTTACATGAAGTAAAGGCTTTTTAAATGCGTGGAGAAGCAGTGAGTTCTGACATGTTTGTTCATCCTTTGCAATATGCTTGGTTTTATTTTCTTATTCCTTGGTTTTGGGATCTGTTGTTCCCCTAAGTAAAGGAAAATTTAAGAAATAGAACACCAACCATCTACTTTTGCATGAAATATAACTGAAAATTGAGAACTGTTAGTGCTCTGAAATACTCTTGCTGGGCTAATATGATGTCTTCTTTCAGTACACTATTTGAGCCTTTTTAAACTATTCTCTTGTGAACTTACTCATCAAGAGTTGAAGGCTGTTTTTCCTTTTAACCACAGTAATTTCCAGTTTGCTGGCCTATCTTAAGACTTTTTATTCAAAGTGATTTGTATTGCTGTATTGACACAAACACACCAACACAAACCTGACCAAAAAAAAAAGAATGATTTGAGGCATATTGTGCATGCCAAACAACTGTTTCTTCCTCTTCTCTTGTAGTATCGGGTGTGCTGCATATTGGAATGTCATGCCATACTGAATGCATGTAGAGCTGCAGCTCTCAAACATGAAAGCAGAAAATAATTGCTTGCATTTCTAGTAACATTCATTAAGAAAGATCTGAAAATTGCAATTCCACTCTGTTATTTTGGGACAGACAAGCTCATCAAACATTAATAAACAATAAAAAAATACAGCTGTTTGTAATTCTGGCTACAGCTGCTGGGTAAGCTTGCTGTAGTTGAGGAATACTTATTCCACCTACTGGGATAACTCAAGGGTGTATGAAGGGGCCACTCATCTCAGTGGGATATTTGCCTGTTGCTAGCATTACTTGCCTGTAATGTAATTTAGATGTTAGAGGGACAAAAAATATTAATTGTGGCATAATGCAGAAAGTGTTATTGATTCAGTGCTTCTTCAAAATAATTTACAGAAGGCAAAGATATTTGAGGTGCAGAGATAAAACGGCTTTTTCAGTGTGTTCTCTTTGGTAAGTGCTTGAATGAGGGCTGCAGCACACTGCTGCTCACTTTTAGTCTTTGTTGTCACCCTTCAGAGAGCTTTATTATCACAGGGATTGTTAAAACTCATATTTATAGGTCAGGATGTTTCAAACGGGCATTTAGCAACTTACATGTTATGTCTGGTATCCAACTGAGACAAATTTATGTAAATTTAAACTGTGGCATGAATTGCAAACAGCAGTAGATTTCGAATCTCCACAACAGGTTGAATGGGAGAGTATTGCTGGATTTAATGAAAATTATTTCAAATTTTTTGTGGGGTAATATAGTTAATGCTCAGTATGCACAATGATACTTTTCTCCTGAAATTTTGGGGAATTTCAATTAGCTTCCACTGGTTTAGGAGAGAGGATTCTGGAGATGTAAGGCAGGAAGGCATGTGAGAGGCTGTGTCTGCTCCAGAAGTTGGAACCCCATGATGTGCAGTGCAGCCAGTGATGCTGAAAAATGCTTAAGCAACAGAGGAGATCTTAATTTATGTCCAGTATTGTTAACCTCTCATGCTCATACGGAAAGTTTTATGTAAATTGTTACGTAAACGTTTAAGCGAGCAGATTTCAAGGCAAATCATTTACTGCTTTTCCAGATGTCTGCAATCCCACCAAATGGAACAAAAAACCTGATTTTGAGAACAAAGAAAGTATTTTTATTTAGTCTTGTTGCCCAGTTTGTGAAAGTCCTATGAATTGGCTATAATTGTAACTGGCAGCTATTTCAGCAGTATTTTAAAATATTTTAGCAATATTTTAAAACGGAGTTTAATGCAGGAATAAGTACCTCTAATTTTTATGGGTTTGTTTACTTGAGCACTGTAATTAGCAGTGTGGTGCTGCAGTGCTAATTTGTCAAAGTTTATAAATTTATAAAGAATCTTTGTTGGTTTTTTTTTTTTAATAGGTACGAATCTCCAGAAATTGCTCTAAATTGTGGGATAATGCTTCGAGAATGCATCCGGCATGAGCCACTAGCTAAAATCATCTTGTGGTCAGAGCAATTCTACGACTTCTTCAGATACGTGGAAATGTCAACGTTTGACATCGCTTCTGATGCATTTGCCACGTTCAAGGTAACAGCTCCCTCACAGCCCTGGAATTGTTACTTCTGTGCTTCTCTGCTTTGTGAACCCACTGCTGTGGGTGATGTTCTTGGCAAAACAAGCCTTGGGAGAGGGGGAGAAAAGAGGTGTGATGCAGACGGGTAAGCTGGACGTGGTTCTTCCTTATTTCTCGGAATGCAGGCCACACCTGTAAATACATATTTTATATTTGCTCCCCAAAATTTTGTTCTGGAGAGTAAGCTATATCATGCAGGTGTACTCCCATGCCAGGGGCTTTAAATCTGTGTCTGCAGCTCCTCCTGTGCTCCTCCTGTGGATATTTGATGCTGTTGCTTTGTCTGGGGAAATTTTTTGTGGCCCAATTTTTGTGGCCCTAAAACAATGACTTATGGGGACAATAAGCTTAATATTAATCAATATTAAATGGTGGGTCTTAACCTCGGTAGTATGTAGCTGTGTGCAGAGTATACATAAATCCATAAATAGCATTCTTCAGTGATAATTTCACAGACTGTTTCTCTGTAAATTAAAACAACTCATCACAGATATTTCCTAAGTGATGCCACGATCCTGAGCATGAATGCTATTACCTGAGTGTTCAGGTAATAGCATTCATGACCTAAATTAGTCTGTTTAATGAAATAGCAGAATTTTGGATTAAATGTCTTATGTGTGTGAGAATGGCTTTGTACTGTTTAAATCCTTATAGTGACAGTACTGGGTTTGTGCTTTTTTACAGGATTTGCTTACAAGACACAAGTTGTTAAGTGCAGAATTTTTGGAACAACATTACGATAGGGTGAGCAGACACCTTTTCATGTTTAGAGCTCTCTGGTGCTGTGTATCTTATTTGAAGAAATTGGTGTTTTTATTCCTTGTTTAGCTCTGATTTTGGGGATATCCACGCAATATTAAGTCAACTGAACTTAGGGTTCAGTTTCACCCCTAATGCTAAACCAAATACTGTTTAGAGAGTTTCATTTATCCTTACATTTTCAGCGACGTGAAATCCTTTGCCTTTCAACACACTATCAGATAGACAAAGATATTGAAGTGTTTAACTCTTACTCTGATTAAAACTCCCAGACTTCCCAGGCAATTAAAAAAACAACCAAACAAAAACCAAAACCACCAAACAAACCTGGAATCACATTGATTTCTTAAAGATTTGTCTCCAGGCGTGTTCACTAAATCACAAATATCTCCTCTGAGTAACTCAGCTTTAAACAGGAGACAAAAATTGTTATTCCCTTTTTGACTACTTGCTTTAGGCCTGAAATATCTACTGAATAATGGTTTAGGCACCAATTAGGAGGCTTTGAGAAATCAGATGTGTAGAGTTGATACCTGCCTGAATCTACTTCAGAGCAAAGTTCTTCTTGCTGTGAGATTGTATCCGAAGCATTAAGAGATTTTGATCAAGGTATTTTTAAAAAAAGTAACAGTGAATCTGTACTTAACAGTGTTACAGCTATGAAACAGACTACTCAAAAATAGAACTTGACAATACTAAAAAAAACTAAAGAGTGTGTAAAGTAAATGTTTATTTTAATCCTACCTGACTCAGTGGTGTCATCGCGTTTTGACACACTGAATGGCCACTCCAGCTGGTCACTTTGGCCTCTGTTAAAACCCCGCACAAATTTACAAATCAGTTTGATCTGGTGAGTGCAAGACATCCAAGTCTTCCACTGAACGTGGTCCTGTGGGAGCCAGGCCTGGCTTCTCCTCCAGGGGGAGCCCGTGCTGTGCTTTGCAGGATATCCCTGGGAATCTGGGAACTGGAGGTGACAGCTATGCCCAGGGCAGGAGCTGTCACCTCAAACATCCCCTCATCCCAACCCTCTGCCATGGGTGCCAACAACAGATTTCTCACAGCTCCTTCCAGCCTGGCCTTGGACACTTCAGGGATCTGGCAGCCACAGCTTCTCTGGGCAAACCTATTTCTATAAGAAATCACGAGGAAACTCCTTCTGCTACCCTGTAATCTAAACATTAAAGTCTCTTGAAAGAGTAAATACATATTTTTTAAAAGTGTATTCAATATTTAACTTTTTATACACTTTAAAAGTGTAAGTAGTGAGTGACAATGTAGGTATTTACGGGCATCTACTGAGATTTCAGATTTAGTTTGGTTTTGTTAGGGATTTGCATCTCCTCCACTTTGTTGCAATAATTTGGAAGATGCCTATGACACTTGAAAAAGTAAGTCCTAACCTTTGTCTTTATT
Organism: Cettia cetti; assembly: GCA_013401135.1. Classification (NCBI taxonomy): domain Eukaryota; kingdom Metazoa; phylum Chordata; class Aves; order Passeriformes; family Sylviidae; genus Cettia; species Cettia cetti. The sequence continues at coordinate 40,064 of VZUI01055159.1, read as the reverse complement.
CTGTGTTTAGTTCTTCAGTGAATATGAGAAGTTACTTCATTCAGAAAATTATGTGACAAAGAGACAGTCACTTAAGGTAAGGCAATTTTATTTTCTTCTTAAATGCAAAGAGATTCCCTTTATTTTCAAGGTGAGTTAACTTTATTTGAAGTGGCTTCTGTAACAGCCTTGAATAGTATTTATTTTAATTCTATACATTTTAATTCTTGGGATCAACTACTATTTTTAGTCCTGTTCTTCCATTATTTAGTGTCCAGCACAGACCAAAGTAATTTCTCTCCCTATGAAGAAACGACTCCTCAAGTTTCTTTATTTTTGTTGATTTTTTCCCTTCAACAAGTCTGGTTACATTAAAATAATTTAACAAAAATTCATGTGATGTGCCTGAAGCAATACTGATCTTACATTCAAATAGGTGAGAAATAGTGAACATAAATGTAATACAGAGCTTGCAGCAAAGGGGATCCTTGTGGGGAAAATCCTTTTAAACTCTTCAGCTAGCAAAAGAAGTGTCAATATTTCATTTGATGGACTAACCCATTTTATTGGGTGTTTGGTTTGTTTTTTTTTTTCAAAGGCATTGTTTCTATGCTGAATAGCTTCTGTATAAGTGAAAAAAAAATGAAGTCATTGGGGGAAAAAAATTAAAGACTTCTCTTTCTTTTCCAATTCACAACAAGGTGGAAGAAGTGTGTTTTTCACTTTCTGAGGAAAAGGAGAAACTGTGTTGTTGAAATAAGGGGAAAATGCACCTGCACTTTTAAATTTAGGGCACTCAGTTCTGTTATTTTATCTACTGACTGCTGGTACTGCATTCACAGAGCACCACACCACTTCAGAGGGTTTGAAAGCGTTTGTAAACAAATTGATTCTTATGTCCAGTGTTAGTAATACTGTCATTTGGGCTTCTTTTCTGCCTTCAGCTTCTTGGTGAATTGTTACTGGACAGACACAACTTCACAATTATGACAAAGTACATCAGTAAACCTGAAAATCTCAAACTAATGATGAACCTTCTACGAGACAAGAGTCGTAACATTCAGTTTGAGGCCTTCCATGTGTTCAAGGTATGTTACAAAACCCCACCACGAAACAGAATCTGACCAGAAATTGTTTAATTGACTGAACTGCTTAGCTGAGCCTAAATGGAGCTTATCTTAATGTCTGCTAAGAGATTAAATAAAGGGAGCACTGATGTTTGTTTTACTATGATCCATCTTTTCAAATAGATATCTTGGTTATGTTTTGAAAACTGTTTAGAAACCACTTAGGGACTTACATGTGTTGGTCAGGGTAATGTCTCGTGGAAACTTTTGGAATTAAATTCAGCAAGATAAGGTGGAATGCATCATTCCATATAAAATCATGGGGTTCAAAAGTAGTTTTATTCACACTGCATGATCTCTGAAGGACAGCAGTATTTCAATCAGGTGGCCGAATTGTAATTTGAACATTGTAACAGATGGCTTCTGACTTTGCAGCAGACAGGCAGCTAAGAGTTAGAACTTGAGGTCTAAAACTTTGCAGTGAAGTGTGAGATACCCATCAGATGCTGCACATGATACAAAACCATAAATTTGCTATAGAATTTAACCATAAAATGTCTTCAGTGGTTTCTGCAGAGGCTGTTGTGGCTGGTCACCTCCCACAGACTAAATTTACTTGGGTATTGCTGTTCAGCTTATGTCCTGATTAAAAAAAACCAAAAACTTTTACTTAAAAACTTGCATTTACCCTGTTATTCTTTTTGGTGAGATACTGGAATAATTAAAACATAATTTTAATTTATCATTGTCAGTATTTTGTTAGATAATTTTTTTTAACTTAACCTTCTGTTTCTCACTGTTGTGCTTAATGCCTTTTATTTTCTTGCAGGTGTTTGTAGCCAATCCTAACAAGACACAGCCTATATTAGACATCCTTCTAAAGAACCAGACCAAACTTATTGAGTTCCTCAGCAAGTTTCAGAATGACAGGACCGAGGATGAACAATTTAATGATGAGAAGACCTATTTAGTTAAACAGATCAGGGATTTGAAGAGACCAGCGCAGCAAGAAGCTTAAACTCCAATAAACCTTTAAAATATTAAACCCAAATTCAGCATTTGCTGTTAGATATTCAGCATCAGGCACTCTTATCGATTCATGAGGAACATTACTGCTAATCTGCTGTTCAGTGAACGGTTTTCGTTTTTCTCTTTTCATTTTTAGTCCAAGTTGAGAAACATAGCTGCTGCTTTCTTGCACAATGTGGACCTTCTTGATATTTGTGTCATTTCAGAATTCAAAGACACTGCTTGTTTTAGGAGTCCTGAAAAGAAAGATTCTAGGTTCGTGAAAGCAAACATATAGATACTAGTTTGGTCTAGGAGAGAAGGTATTCATGTAGTTAAGTAACAGGTTGCATGCTTGCAAATCTGAATAAATCTGTATGTTTGCACTTAACTTGTTTGAGATAATGAGCACAATGTGACCTGTGCATACCTGGCACCATAGTATAAGATTATATGCCTTGATTTAAAAAAAAAAAAAAAAAAGTGCAGTGCTTTATTTGTAATCAAAGGGGAAATGTATCTAAGATGTGAGCTTATTGGGATAAACAGTTGTCTTGCAAATAAACTGATATTGAAACTTAGCAACTTTTAAAAGAGTGAAATCTCAAGGTTCATAAGGAAAATGTACATATGCCTTTCACTGCTTTATAGATTTTTTTTCGACATGATTTGATTTTTTTGAGACTTGACTTGTAAACTTGGAAATATGTTCTAAGGGTTTTTGTTAATTTTACTTTAAAGGTATTTCAGACAGTAGACCTAGCAGTGACATTTTGCATTTCATTTCAACCATGCTTGCTGGTTTCTTTTGTATATAACTCCTAGGCTGCTCATTTCTTTAAAATATGATTTAATTTGTACAGCAGAGGAATGTTATTGTATTAGTCTGTAACTATTACCTAATATTGAGTTTTGCAAAATGAATGCTCATATGTAATTGAATACTTCAGATCACATGGAAATGCTGATTTAACATTCTTAAGTACTGCAGCATTTTAAAGGAAACAAAACCCCAAACCCAAACAAATTCTTTGTATTCACTTATCCAATGAGGTGCCATCAATTAGGGTAGGCTGAAACAGAGAACTGGAACCCCTTCTACTCCGTTCTTACCAGATAATATTGGCCTTATTTAATTAAACCAGCATTGTGCTCACCAGCTCTGCAAGTGGCAAGGATTATGCTAAATTAATATCGATTCCTCTGACTTCTGGGGAGCCTGCAGTGCGTCATTTCTTACAGTAAATAACTCAGTACAATAGTTGTGTGAGTGAGTGACTTCATTCCCTCCAACCTCAAGAAACAATTTCATAGCTGTCCTAGGATAACAAAATGATCTAATTTTTTGTTGATTTTGTTCTTTAATGCTGCAAACTATCAGTATTTATAAAACCAGAAAACCCAACTGATTTTGCACCATGTTTTTGTTACTGTGACCATACAAAAGGAATCTACTAAATATAGCTAAATGATGTTATTAAAATTTTATCTATCCATCATATAGTAATGCTAAGATCACAACCAAGCAAAAACTCGTGGATTGGGGTCTGAAAGTTCCAATTCTGCATGACTGAATGATTGCGAATGCTACAGAAAATGTTTGTTGCTTCCTGTCCTCTTCCCATTTGAAATATTTCGCAATCAGTGACATTTGAGCTGATTTGAAAGCCTTCACAAGGGAAATCCGAGAGCTCCAGAAAACTGAGTGTTTTCAGTGGGTTGTTTGAAACTGCTCCTAACATTAAAATTGGTCTTTTAAAGGTTCTTAACGTGTCCTTTGCAAACAGAATCATTTTGCTTACAGGAAAGAAAGTAGCTGACTCTTCCGGAGATGCCAGGCACAGCTGGCACTGAGGTGGTGTTGTAGTTCAGTACTAACAGCCTGTTATATTTTGGTTTATCATAGCTTAGTGGAGGAAAACATTATTTGCCAAGTTACTCACCATAACATGTAAGGCTTCCTCTTTAGAAAGACGTAGACGTGGTAAAGGTTTTTATGTGTAAAGAAGTGAAATCATTTGGACTGGGATAGAGGTTTCTCTATATTAGGCCTTGGAATCAATGGCTATGGTGACTTTTTTAATATGTGGAAACATTTGAATGTTGGCTTTCGAAAAGAAGTTGTATTTAAATTAAAGCTCCTTCGATGTGCTGTTCATATTAAAAAACTTGTTCTGGAAGTGGTTTCTTATCTGCTTGAAGGCTGAAGGGTATTACTAAAACATATTTAAATGCAAGCGGTTTTTCGTTCGGTTTTTTTTTTTTTTTTTTTTTTTTTTTTTTTTTTTTAAGAAGAGATGTATACAATTGTAATTCTATTTCTGTGGTAGCATTTTATTTCTCCTGAGGAAAATGCATTTCGTATCCAAAAAAATCTGGCTGGCCCCATAATTTAAATTAAAATAAAATTTTGAAGAAAAATGGCTGGTTTTTACTGTGTTACTGAAGAGGATCAGTTTCTTGTGGATGTGTATCAGGTTTCCCTTATTGCTTTAGAGTGGTTCAGCTTTCTCCCTTTTAAATACGAAATCATTTTAAATTGTGAAAAACTCTGGCTTGCACAAACATTTTTAAAGAATTAAGACAAAGTGCTGTATTAGAGATGCAATCGATTTTAATTAATTGTTGGTAGCCTCCCTTCCTTGTTGTATTATTATTGCTGATTCTATTTCTTTTTGGCCTGACCAAGGACATTCTGGGCACGCATTGTGGCTGGAGACAGGACCTCATAAAGTTGGTTGATGAGTTTTTGGCCCCTCACTTCTCTCTGATTTTCAGAAGCTGAGTCTGTAGTCGGTCACCAGGGTCCCCTCGCTGCCTCTGGAGCTGCTCCCACAGGTAACACCCCAGCTGATGCAGTGTGGCAAGCATCAGGAGAGTGTCAGGTTTCAAACAACATTCAGGAGCTTTTGATGCAGATTCTGCAGATGGTTTTGTTCAGCAACATGACTGATCAAAAAGTTCTCATTCAGGAACAGTTATTTTGCAGACAGAAATATTTGGTCTTTGATAGCCCCCACTAGAGACCACTCCTCTTGGAGCCTCTATAGAAAATACTGGCATTTCTCTGACTCACAGACAGGAAGATCACACATCTGGGGGAAGGAGTAATTTGTACTGGTAGTCAGACAAATGGCAAATTTTAATTGAGTGGACAAATAGGGCACTTGACAAAGTGTTTGAAACAACCCTGCTGGGAGGAAGCACACGAAATGCAAGGATGTGTTGCCCTGACGTCTTAAAATTTGCTTTCCTCACAGAGCTGGTGAGCAGGACCTGCCTTCTGAGCTGCCACCTCCAGGAACCCCAGCAGGAGCTGTCCTTGTTCGATGGGATCAGCTTGTGGACAAAGCTGCTTTCGGTAAGTCTCCCTCTGTTCATGGCCTGCCAGGTCATTCCCAGCAGGCAACTTCATCAGCTTTCCTTTTGCTTCTTCCCCTTTTTCCCCTCTTTGTTTTAGACTTTTGCTGGTTTCTGTGTTGAATTATTTCCCTGTATGTGCTTTTCTTCCCATGGCTGTTCACTGGTGCCATCTCTTTGGGTGTATTGCCTTTATTTTCTGTCACCTTTGTGGTTATTTCTCATGATACATCTGTATTCCTTTCTCCAAAGGTTTTGGCCTTTGTCAGGCAGTTTTAAGTGCTGTTTCTTTTAGCTTTCCAGCACATTGCAATTCAAAGTGATGGTTAATATCATAATGAGGAAAACATTACCCTGGTTTTTTACAAGTTACCTCTTTAGATGTGTTCAGCTTTATCTGAATCTTGTGAAGAGCTGTTTCTGGCATATATCATCTGTGTTTACAAGTGTACCAGGGCAGATCCAGTTTCAATGCCATATGACTAGAGGCAGGTCAAAACATCCAAAAAAATCACAACCTGGAAAAAAGCTGAAAGGAGGGAGCAGTGGTATGCATCAATATACTGCATTCTTTGAAGGAAATTGGCTATTTCATGGGAGAAGAATGATGGAGAGAGATTACTTGCAAGAGCATGGTGACAGGGCAAAGGGGAATAGCTTTAAACTGAGATAGAGCAGGTTTGGATTAAATAGTAGGAGGAATTTTTTTACTCTAAGGGTGGTGAGGCAGTGGAACAGGTTGCCCAGAGAAGTTGTGGATGCCCCATCCCTGGATGGGGCCTTGAGCAACCTGGACTAATGGAAGGTGTCCCTGCCCATGGAGGGTGCTAGAATGAGATGATCTTTGAAGTCCCTTCCAACCCAAGCCATTCTATGATCCTGTGTTCTGCTTCCTATGTTTAAATATCTGTTGATGCACTTCTGTTTAAAAAATGCCACCACAAAATCCCAAGTTGTACAGCCAACATAGATTTTTGGTGAGTGTGTTGTATTCACCACAAAAAATAAAGGCAAGCTCTTTTTTAGAGGGCTCCTACTGGAGATTCTGATTGGTACAAGTAAGGATATTTTGTTTCCTTGCTCAGAAATGCCCTGGCCAGAACTGACACTCTCACTTTCCATAAAGGGACCGTTAAGACTAAAGGTTTTCCATTGCAGGTGGTTTTCCAGCTTTGTTATGGTGGGGCTGTGTAATTCCAGCATGCAGGATTATGTCCACAAAGGAGAGTGTCCCGTGGCTGGAGGTGATACCACCTGGCTGATACTGGCCTTAGGTGTTCCTAATGTTGGCAACGCTGCAGAATTAATCAAGAGGGCACGTTTGGAATGAAGGAACATAAACTGTGTGCTGTAATACAAAGATACAGTTTAGGTATGCTTTAGTGGGAGTGGATATGTTTGGAAAAAGCAAGACAAATGACTGCAGTTGTCTGTTCTCCTTGTCTAAAATTAAATCATCAGTAGGTGTTTCTCCGTTTCTTCCCTAGCAAATTCCTTGTACTGAGCTGTCATGGAGCATCCCATTAATATTGTTTTCTTCCTCTTGTGGCAGCCTTTGGGAATATGCCTCGCATCCCACCAAGGAGAAACTCAGGGTAATAAAAATGTCAATGTTGCTTAACAATTAAAAGACGTTGAACTGAATTTAATATGCTTAGTGTTATTCAGAGACTTGAAGGAAGGATTAGGTTTGCATTTATCTGAGCATAAAACAAGAATAAAAGTTGGATAGGTTTCTTAGATCTGTTTTAAGTTTAAGAATGTTGTATATTGTAACACTAATAAATGAGCCTTTGTGACTGTAATTCAGGGCATCTAAATAAGGCATGCAGTGTTCAACAGTGTTTAAACAACTGAGGTGTGAGCCAGCCAAGCTTTTGACTTCAGGTCTTTAACAGCATCTCCAAGTTGTATGGAATTAGAAAAAAAAGTGTCAGTTTGAGAAATCAGACTGTAATTCAGATTTCTGGGCAGGTAGACAGATTGAGAAATACAGTCTCTAGACACTAAAGGTGCAAAGGTTCACCTGACTATAAAACTTGAGGTTGCAGCTGCTGAATTTCCTCAGCCTCCATCTCTGGAATTACAGAGTGCTGGGTTTTGCCAGCTGATGTCCAAATTATGTGAAAACAGCCTTTAAGGATTTACAATAATACTCCTTTTGTAGAACATACTTTTATTGTGTTTTGAAGTAGGAGAACAATCTCACAAACCCAGTGTATGGGCAGAGCAGGGTTTTTATGTTTCTTCAGCCTGTTGGAGCAGCAGGGAAATCCTTTGGGCTGAAGCTGCTGATGCTGCCCATGCTGCAGGTTTGAGGAGCCCTTACAAGACACAGAGCTACAGGTTAGGGCTGAATCTTGGCTGTAAGTCACATCAGAGAGGTGTTCAAGAAGGGACAAAAGCACAGATAAAGCTCACATAGCAGGATTAGTTACAAACTTAAGGAAACGTGTAAGATGAGTTCACCGGAGCTTGGAAATAGCTTGGAAATGTCTATTACATCATTTAAAAGGTGATTTTTCTTGCCATACTAGGTCATCAGAATGTAATGTATGTAATATGTTACACACTATACAGGCAGGCTTGGAATTTTGGCTTCAGTTTATCTAGTATAAAAAACCAGGTATTTGACAAGGACCAAGGTGTGAAAAAGCTACAGTGAGCAGATGCTGAAAGTGTTCTTGCTTCTTGGTGTTATTTAGGAAGCAGGAAACCAGCTCTCACATTTCTAATGCCAGTCTTTCTCTTGTGTGTTCACCAAGCTTGGGTGAAAGTTCCAGGTGGAAGGGGAGAGACATGGTGACAAAAATGAAAATATTTAAATATTACACAAGTCATTCCTTCCTGCTGCTTTGCAATTTTAAAAGGTTTTCTCTTTATATCTTTGATACAAGACAAACCTGAAAGTTAACATTGTCATAGTTTAATTTTTTTGTGCAGAAACTTCTAAGAGAGCATTAAGTTATGAGTTATTTCTTTTAGCTGAATGTTTCTTCTGAGCAACGCTTTTTCTGTCAGCCTTGACTGTACAGGGCAGGTTGGCAATTACTAACACATGACTGCAGTGCTCAGTTGGTGTCACGGTTTGTGGGGTGCTCTGGTGTAAGGTTCATATGGGAAAATTCAGGTAGACTAAATTCATGTCTACAGTGAGCTATTTTCAATTTTAGACTTCCCAGTTTCAAAAGAAAATCTTATTTTAGTAATAAAGACGTGCAAAACCTAGGAATTGATAATGATTGCATTGATCTGTTGCCTGATGGTTCTTCACTGTGAGCAGTAAACCCCAGTCTAGTTTTGAAAAATACCTGTCAGGCAGGTGACAGCCCAGGGGCCACATTATTGTGTGGCCTGTGGTTTTGGCCCATTCCCACCAGCTGTGGAGGCTCTGCCAGCTCCCAGGAGGAGAAGGTTGGCTCTGCTGCTGCTCCAGCTGCCCCTTGCGGTGGAGGCAGCTTTCTGCAGGCTCCTGGCTGACCTGACGGCTCTTGCTCATCCCACAAATTAGCTTAAAACCTCCAGGGAAGAGAGCCTGGAGCAGGATAGGGCAGTGAAACACAGGCTCAGAAAAGATACAGTTGTGCAGCAGAGCAGTGAACACAGCTTGGTGTTCCTGTCCTTGACTCAGGTTACTGGGTGTGCTCAGCCTCATGAGCTGTTCCTGCTCTGGGATGTAAGATGATTTAAATCTTCTTTATGTCTTCTGCTGCTCCCACTCCTTGCTTCTGAACTTCCAAGCCCATAAAGCATATTTTCTGCACTTCTGTTTGCTATTAGTTAATCTCTCTCTTACTGAGTCTGATTCTACACTTAAAAAATCCCAATCCTCCTGGCAAATAGCATCTTTCACTCTTGCCCTTCCCTTCTGATTTCTGCCAGTTGTCTTTTCAGCTCATTTTTCAAAGGGCTCTTTGTATTATTGGGGAGCTATTCTGTAATTGCATGTAAGAAGTGCAGTCATTTGTCTGATCATTTTTATTCTGGGTGTAAAGAGTTTATCATCCAGTATCATTGTTGCAAGTAACATGATTTCCTTTAGGAAATACTACTTGTATATTATCAGAAAATAGAGAATAGAGTGAGAGTGGATCACAGGTATTGCACGTAGAGGACTCAGCACTGTCTGGCACATGAGGATGCTGCTGGGGATGTGGAGTGAGATGGGAGCAGCAGCACAGTTTGACCAGAGTGACCCTTGCTTGGGGAGGCCACAGCTTTGGTGTGTGGTTGGTGGTGCTCTCAACACCCACAAACAGCTGTGTGGGACCCTCAGTACCTGCAGCTGATCAGAGAAACCTCTGCTTTCAAAATGCTGCCCTGTATGAACACTCAGCTCTGGGCTTCTGGTGGCAGGGATGGGCTCTGTCAGTGAGATTTGCAGTCTGTCCTGTCCCTTTTGGGCCGTGGCTGGCTGGCTGGCTGGCTGGCAGGGTCAGACACTGTCAGTGTCTCCGTGTGACAGACACTGCATGCAGCTGAGATCAGATCTTGGGTTCCTGTTCTCTGTCATTAGTTCTAAAAGACTTCTGCTGCAGCTGTTGGATGCACCATGCTGCCACCAGGAGTGACAGGTGTCAGAGTGACCTCTGCCCCTCGTGCCCCTCTTCAGACTGACCCTTGCAATTTCCCTTGCAATCAGCCAGACCCTGCTCCCCTGCAGTGCTGTCTGCCTGACTGATCAGCACTCTCAGGGAAAGAAAAGGCAGTAGCAAATCCAACAACGTTTGAGTTGGTACAACAGAGGGACAAATGACCTCCAAAAGTTACCAAACAGTGGCTTCATGCCTGACACAAAAACTGCTCCCAGGCAGGACTGGCCTGTAGCCTCTCCTGGAGAGTGCTGGGGGGTGACAGCTGTGTCACTGTTATCTGTTGCTTCAAAGAAACTGTTACTGTGCCAACACGTCCCCACCTCTCCAGAGAGCCTTACCCTCTGGCACAGTTTAGAGCTATCTGGAGGCTGCTGGAAATAAGGGCTGCCCAGAAAACTCTGCTTCCTTCAGGTCCTTCCTGGAGCTGCTGAACTTCTGGACTTGTGTGGTCTGCCTCTGAGAGGTCTGCAGTGTCTACAGGGTTACATTCAAGGTATGGGGAGGTTTTGGTTTATTCAGAGGGGAATGAGGAAAGAAGTTCATAGATCAAGGGGAAAAAGTCCAGTGACAGCCAGAATATGTTAATTTGAATATCCTTATCTTACTGTGTGCCTGTAACTTCTGGAGGCAGAAGGTAAGTGAGAAGGTCTCTACCCAGACAGTACTGGTAGCTCTGACCTGAGGTTTCCACACTTCAGAGAAGGCTCCAACGTGGGCAGTTTTCCATTCCTTTTTGCCCCTACAGCAGCAAAGTCACAGAACCAGATCCGGGCCGTGCACTGGTTGTTCGTGGTGACAGCAGTTTCAGGTTTGAGATCTGGTTTCCTTGGTGTATCTGCATATTGTGGCCTGAGTCAGAGCCCATTGAAACAGGAAAAAAGATTACTGTTGGCTTGACAGTCCAGACACTCCAGATCTCAGGGCATTCCTGAGGAGTACTGGGAGGTCAGAGGAAGGGCCTCCTTATGGACAAATATGAGAGGTTGTGTGGTTTTGTTTTTAAAATAAAAAGAAACACAAATGAAAACCAAGCTTTGGGAGCATTTTCAGCTGTAGGAGAAACTTCTGCTGAAGGGGTCAAGGACTGGAGAGCATCATTGGGTTTGTCTCCCATTCATGTTCTTGGAGCAGCATGGAGATGGCCCCTGGAGCTCTACATGTGTGATTGGCTGAGTTTGTGCCTCTGTGGGGTGAGGGCAGCCAAGGAGGCAGGATGGGGAGGAGGAGGCAGCTCCAGGGGATCCCAGTGCCAGTGTGGAGCTGCTGAGGGGCAGCAGCAGCAGGTGTGTTAGTGTGGGGTGGCACTTGGGATGTGAGGAAAGGAGAATGGGAGCTGACAGGGGATAGGATGGGAAAGGGGAGGAAGTGGTTCCAGCAGAGAGGAAAGCATGTGGAGGTGGAAATGCTAGCTCAGAAAGCATCTGGGGAGTGTTGGGAAGTGCATCCTCCCTCACTGGAAAACCTGTCTGGGTCTGTGTCCTGCTGCTGGAGATCCCTGCATGGGGCTGCTGGAACCCTGCTGCATCCCTGGGGGATTGGTGACCCCAAGCCCTGCCCTGCCCAGCAGGCACGTGTGACACTTGTGGCTGTCAGGAATGAGCAGTCACACTGGGCCACCTGAAAATTGCAGCCACAGCCCCTGCGTTGTCTGAGGCTGGGCTCTGGCTGGACTGTCTCCATCAGAAAGTATCCAAAATTCACACAGATCATCTGGGGCATTGCGCACTTTGGTCAGTCCAAGACAATTCAAAATGAAATATCATCTTTTGATCCTCTTTACAAACAAACATTTTCAAATTTTTTTGGCAGAAACAACCTTTTTTCCCCTCATGGAAAATTCCTATTTTCTCAGAAACAGAAAATCTCCCCTATGGAAAATTTCCAATGAGCTCCAATTCTAAACCTTGATGCCAGAAAACATCTAGCAGGCATTAGCAGAGGGTGACTCAGGGTGTAATGTATCATTTAATTCTGACTAGGGCAACATAGCCACAGGAATTTGAGAACACGAGCAGGCTCTCAGCATCCCTAACTCAATATTCAGTCGGCAATCCACCAAACCCACATATGCAGAACAGGGGAAAAGTGTTACAATAACACTTAGTTTTGAAAGCTCAGATCTACCCTGAGAAAGAAACTGGGAGAATGTCATCAGATTCACCATCTCTGCTTCCTCTTGCTATCTTCCAAATCCAACATGCTCATGCTGCAAGAAGACGCTTTGTGGTCTGAGAGGTTTCCTGCTCTTACAAGCAGTGGAGAAAATGATCTGGCATTTTGTAGGTACAACAGACTTGAAGTTTGTTCTGTTGTTGCACAAGAAATAGTCTCCAGTCCTTCGCCAACAGCTCTGCTGCTGCTTTCCTACTCAGAAAAGAGACCAGCTGGCTGAGAAACTATTTTTCCCTTCAGCAGAAAAAGGGTGTGGGATACAAGTCTGTTTCAAAAGGTAACTTGGAGCCTATTCACCATGACACAAAGGCAATGAAAAGGCATTTTATTTATCACTAATTTCTCTCTGAGTATGAAGGAAAGGGGTTTTTTCTGCTCAAACGCAATCGTGAATTTTTGGGGGCACATAATTTTTTATTTTTAAGTTAAACCACTAATAATTTAAAGATGTTAATTTTTTACTATTCTAAAAGTCTTTGTTGCAGCTGAATGAAATTTGGTTTGGTTTTTGAATCTTCAAAGTTGTTGACTTTTATCTGCAACCTTAAGAATCCAGTGCAAGATGGGCACTACCCAAATGTCCTTACCAGTGTACTTGGTCCTGACTTGTGCATGTCTTTGATGCTGTTTGCCTCAGAGCCTTCTATTCAAGGCGAGACTTGAATTTTTAATGTAAAAGAGAAGCAGGAACCAAAAAAAAAAATCTTTTCAGAGTAAGAACTACTGAAAAACCTCTTTCATGTCCTCTATGCATTATAAAAAGGGAAGAAAAAAAGTAATCCAAAGGTTCTTTGCCCCCTTCCTTTGAAGGTCTCCTTTCATGATCTCTTCAAGCAGTTCTTTCCTGGTTTTTTGGGTTTTCTCTACTGTGAGCCTTCCCCACAAAGAAACAGATAATAATGTTTCTCTTGGTTGTCGTTATATAAAATAGAAAGCTTTACATTCCTACCTCTCAGGTGCCGTCTTGAGCTGCTCTTTGCACTTTGCAACCACAGACAGAATCCTACTGCCTTTTCCTGTTGCAGTCTTGGTTTTGAGAGTGATAAAAATGAAAGTTAAAAGGGGATTACAGCATTTAGGACCCATTTTGTTTCTCAGAGGAGCTCGAAACACTGAGCATTTAATTGCTCCTGCAGTTAAGACAAACGAGATGTTTCGTGAAGGAAGTTTTGTTTGAGCACAGTTGCAACCTCATGATGGCAAGATTTCCACCTGAGCAGCTGTAGGCAGTTTTGCAGTCTTCACTTAACCTGTTATCTTTATAAAGATATAAATAGGATTTGAGAAAGAAAAAAGGTAAAAAGTAATAGGAAGTTAAGTCATGCAGGATGATCCGCAAGCTCGGAGTGTTCCTTGTTTATCTTGTATCTCTACACTGAGTGCACTATTGCATAATGTCACAAGGGCTGGATATTTTCTGCAGTGTAGAGATGCATTTTAATTAAATTCACTGGTTAAAGTGCAGTTATTCATTAAAGGTACCCAGCTGTCCTGAAAGGCATGCTGACCTTGGATATATGATCCTCTGAAGAGGACTGTTAGGGATATGAAATAAATAAACATGATTTCCTATAATTCACAGACAAACATGGAGAGCTTCTTGAGCAGTTGGCTACATCCATGTGTTCTGTTCACCTTGCCTGTCCCTCTGAAAGTTTTCAAGGCACACTGTTCCCCATCTGACATCAGCAATTCAAGGCAGGTGTGTCCTTTGGCTCTTGTTCCAGGGCTGAACCTCAGCCCCCCAAGCAGCTCCAGCCTCTCCAGGGACAGGGCTGGAGCCCCTGGGCACTCCTGGATCACTTCAGGCTGCATTTGTCAACAACAAAGAATGTACAGTTCTCAGCTAACAATAAAACATTTATTCATTTCCATGCTCCTGTTTTTTTGTTTTCCACTGCTCAAGTGTTCTCTGTCTTGAGGTTGAATCTTTCAGGCCCCAGTAGATGTCTTCCCTGGAACAGAGAGGCCCTGTTTTTCCTAGAATCTTCTGCCCTTGTCTAGCCCCAGTGTAAAATATCCTTTGCTGCAGAAATCAGTTTCTTATTTCTCTCACCTGCCCAAAGTTCCTTTCTTTCTGATTTTTTTTTCTTTTATCTTCTCAGATCCAGCCCTATGACTTTGATCTTGTTTTCTTTTGCTGATGCTATCCCATCATCAGCCAGTGAGAGACAGACAAGAAAACTGGCTTTATCAGGAAGACAGTTATTCTTTTGTTTTCCAGGATTACAAAGGGCTTGGCTTCTAATGCTCGTTACTCAACCTGTGCAAGGATAAGCAGGTAAAAGACACCACTGTCTTTACTGAGCACAAGGAACAGGGCAACAGGCAGTGAAAGAATGGTGAAAGACAAGGAAGCAAACTATTAGGTTTCAAACAAATAAATTTGAAGAAGTTTCCCCACCTCCTGAAGTGTCAATGAAGCTGTAACAGCTCAGTCTACTTGGAAAATTTAAACTGCAGCCCCAAATCTGAGTGTGTTTCAATGAGGGTAAAGGCATGGAAAGATATGACATGCTTTTTGGCTCTGACAAGATAATGTGATCTCTGCTGTCTAGGAAGTGGTGATCAAAGAAAGGCTGTCCTGGGGGGTTGCAAGTGTCTGCTGGGTAAGTAAAGTGAGGGATATGCAAAGGTCAGAGCACTCTGTTGATAAGGGGATGCACTAAAAGGGCAGAAGAACCACAGAGGACTTCCTGTGTCATTACAGCAGGTGCCCTATGAAGCTGAGAGAATAGCTGAACAAAGCAAACCACGAGGATGACAGGATCTTTAAAGCAAAATGGGGAAATAATGAGTCATCCCTATTTATCAAAGTGCAGGAAAAGAGATTTCTGTCTCCGTTAATTTCTTGATGGGATATAAAGGTACCCTTTAATAAAAGGGGGAAAAAGATCTAAATTCCGTTTAATTTCCTTTAGCCCAAGCAACCTAAATCCCTTTAGACTACAGAAGCTGTCAATTATGTAACATTTTTACAAAAAAAATCAGTATTTTCCAGGAGTCTGGAGTTGAATCTGGCCCTGTAATCAGAGCGATGTGTTGCTTGGTTGTAAACAAACACGTCTGTACTCAGGTACCCAGAGTTAAACAGCATCAGTGAAACATTAGAGAAACATCTTATTGGGTCTTATTTGGGACAGATCATTCCCATGGAGTAGGTGAGGTATTGATCTGGGAATTTATTGGATTTGGTGTTCGTTGTTGAAAGTTTGGCTTCCCAAAAGTAAGGTTCCTTGGGGGAAGACCTTGCCAATGCCTCAAGAGATTCTCTCTGTTTAGTGTGGATTTATGCTTCAGACCCTCTGCTATGTTAAGTGGACTCTTTGGCCATCAGAAGCTTTTCCAAAGAGCTTTCAGGCAAGTTGCTACTTATTATTCTGGTAGTAAATCAGGTTACACATGTTGGTTGCCTCAAGTGCCCAGCACTTCCACAGGTGATGCTGTCGGAAATAATCCTCCTTAGCAAGGCAGGCTGGTGCTGTGAGAAGAGCTCACCCCTGCTGGAGACTGTCCATATGCTCTGTTCCTGTCCATCTGTTGGTATGAAGAGAAACTTCCAAGAAATGGAAGCTGATAATGTGCACAGTGTGAGGTGGTGCGTAGGGATAGGTTAATGTTGGTATCACTGGTGCTTGGTCACCTAGGTGATGGATCTGGCTGCTATAGTAACCTGCAGGCTGCATTGCTCATCAAATGGGAATTTTTACAAATAGGACTGTTTAAGGGGCTGTTGCCCTGTCTGTTGTCCTTTTAAATTTTTTATGTGAGTTGTAGGATGAGACTTTGGAGTACAGGTTTTATTCTCTGTTTTTTCCTTGAAATTTTGTTCTGGAAAACACATGATGTTTATGCCCAAAGATTGAACTTCAGATAGAGATGTTTGAAAAAAACCCCATGCTCTTGCTTTTCACCTTCTGAAGTCTTGCCTCTTAGGCCCATCCTTCACTGCAGAAGATATTTTAGAGGAGTTAGAGCCAATTCAATATATATCTCCTAGGCATCCATGTGGACTGCTCCCATTCTTGTGCCATCATGCAAAGCTGCAGCCATGTGCTGTGCCATGTCTGGATCCTGGATATTCTGTGTATGGCTTGTGGTGCATTGTGGGGCACCGCAACATCTCTCTTGACCCAGAAAAGAAGGAATTTTAATCCATACAGTGCTTTCAGCTCATGAATAGTGTGGTATGTTCATCCAGGAGCCACCTGCTATGCTGCTGGGTGGGAGATTTTCATGGGTTCATACAGCTGCTGCTGTATGAACACATTATGGGGTGTCTCAATGAGGTCTGTGAAAGATGGGTCGGCAGTCACGAGAGAACAGAGTGGGAGAGCAGTGCATAAGAGTATGGATTTTTCTTTTTTTATCACTATAAAAGAGTTGGCTGTGTGTTTTCAGGAGTCTCACAGGATGTTATCTTTTCCACTTGGACAATATTGGTAGTAGTAAATTTTTAAATTCCTATATATTTTTATATATAGGAATTAAATATATATATTTATTTTATAGAGATTTTTAAATTCCTATATATTTTTATATAAAGGAATTATATATATATATTTATATATATTTTATTCTTATATATTTCTAATTCTTTAAATCAAGAGATTTTTAAGTTCCTCTTGGCAGAGTAGGACGGGACAAGGAGGAGTATGTCATGATGACTTGTGGAGGGACAAACTGGCATATCCTTTACAATGTGACCTGACTGAACAGATTTTCTGCTTTCTGGAAAATTTTACAAGGCATAAATAAAAATCTGGGAAAACACTGGTGAAATGAAATCCAAAAGTCATTAAAAATGAGGCTGCCAACTTTCTGTCTCACACAGGGCACTGCAGGTTTTCCACGAAGGCAGAGCAAGCTCAACATGTGCACCCCAGGACTATACCAAGGCAAATCTCAATATAAATGGGGAGCCACAACATACAGCAGCCCATTTCTTAGAAAGAAATTTGTGGCAATACCCCAAAGAGTAACCCCAGTCATACTTGAAACATTCAGGAGAGTGTTCTGGTGTCCCACCCTACAGTACTGAAACTGCTTTGCCTGCCCTTGGCACAACCAACTGTGCAGCTGTTGGTGCAGCTGTGTTGGGTGTTTTGAAAAAGCATGAGAGGAATATATGTTCATGGCACTCCAGCTGAAATATCAACCTGAAAATATTGCCCCTGGGCAATGACAACTCTTAACTGCTCTACAGACCAGCATCTTTGCTGGCAGAACAGGCACAAGCTGTGCCCACGTGATCTGCCAGCTGATGGTTTCTCATGTGTGGAA
Organism: Cettia cetti; assembly: GCA_013401135.1. Lineage (NCBI taxonomy): Eukaryota > Metazoa > Chordata > Aves > Passeriformes > Sylviidae > Cettia > Cettia cetti. The sequence continues at coordinate 22,600 of VZUI01055159.1, read as the reverse complement.
TGGAAGTAGAATACACATTCCCAGAACAGGGGTGGTTGGTGGGCAGAGATACAGTTTGGTAGGCCTTGAAGATAAAAACACAGGGGAGTGGGAGCTGCCATTAAAAGATGCTCCGAGCATGAAGTCAACTGGATTTGCTATGTATGCTCCAAAGAGAGGGTGGCTGGAGAAGGATTGTGGTGTAGTTTGGGCATTCACTGGTGACCTGGGGCATCTATTTCTGATTTGGGCTGCCCTTATTCCTGGGCAGAAAGATGTCAACCAGTGTAAGGGACAAGAGGAGAGTGTAGGGGGCTTGTTTCAGCTGTGTGAATATTGGGCCCATGTAATCAGCTGCATTAGAACTAATCCAAGGATATTTTTCCTTGCTTGTCTATTGGCACCACTGACTTCTAAATGTGCTGCAGTCCAGTTGACCCCACGAGCCTCTTCGAATCAATGGGCAGCTCTCCTCCAGATCATGTGCCAGTTTTCAAGGAAACAGCATCATTGAACATCACCATAGATGCCATCTTCGTTCTCTTGTCCCTGGGTCCTTCTGAACAGGAGCATGGCAATTACTGGATGTAGTTTAATTTGCTTGCTTTGGCTTTGATTTCATTTTGGGCTGCGAAGCAGAGGATTCTTACATAGCAAGTTTAGATCAATACTGCCAGTTGCTGACTCCAAGCTTGCTTGAATTTATGTAACATGCTGATGCTGTAAACAGGAGTGGTCCTGTCAGCTGTGCAATACTGAGATTTTGTTTGCCATTAACTGAGTTACGGGTATGATAGGATGTCACATGTTGCTGGGGGGTTGGCAGGTTCCTTTCATGTGACCTGATCTGCAGCAGTTTTGGGTGTGACAAACCAGGTGTCTGAACAAAAGAATTGTTCACCGAGTCACCCTCCCAAAGAAGAAGTCCAAACTGAGGACATCCAAGCAGGAGTTTGCCTCACACACTTCAGTCTGCACCTCTGTTTAACATGCTGGCTGTGGGTTTGTTGTTCTTGTTTTCTCTCATCTTCTTGGTGTGTATTTTCAGGAGTGCATTCAGGCAAGGCACTGAAGTACCAAATCTAGGGAACCAGAGCAAGCAGGAGGGTGCCTGCTGTGCAAATATTTTGGGCAGTGATGGGGCATCACACAGAAATTTCAACAGAGATGGAAGAAGTGAAAGAGGGCAGAGGAAATTCAGGCTCTTCCTTTCACAATCCTGCACCTGGTTAACATGAAAGTCTCTATCTCCTAAGGATTATTAGTATTGTTACACTGTCCTGTGATACTTCACCCCTCTTGGGTTCAAGGTAATGATAGTTCTCTAGGAGTGAAACATAAAATCCTGAGATGTTCAGGGGGACTGCTAATTAAAAGAGACGGCAGACTCACTCAGAGGATGTGGCTGTCATGGAACACCACATTTACTATATCTGAGCTTTCAAGGCAGTTCTTCAACAGTCAAACTGCTGGCAGGAGATGACACTTTGTTTCCTCCTTCCCAGCCTAAACTCTGCTGGAGAACTGGTGCTGGTTTCCAGTGTCGTGTTCCTTTCCCTTCAGTGTGTTCTGCTCTTGCCAGAAAGTATTTTATTCAGGCTGAGTGTGGTCACTCACTCTTAACAAATCCTGAATCATAGGGTGGTGTGAGTTGGAAGGGACCTTCAACATCATCTCATTCCAACTCCTTAACATGGCAGGGACACCTTGCACTGGACCACAGCTTCATCCAACCTGGCCTTAAACACTGCCAGGGATGGGTCATCCAGGGTTCCTCTGAGCAATCTGTTCCAATGCCTTACCATCTTCACAGTAAAGATTTTCTTCCTAATACTGAGTCTAAACCTGCCCTCCACCTGTTTGAAGCCATTCCTCCATGTCCTGTCACTCTGTAAATTTGTAAATAGTCCCTATTGAAGAAGAGGTACACTGAGAAATAAAGAAAAGGTGGGGTCTTTGCTCACAGTGTGTTATTTGCATGATGGATGGGCGTGAGCTGGTGAAAACTGGGGGCTGCTGGTGTCTGGGGTTCGGTGGGTTTTCCAAGATTCAGGTGGTTTAAGTCCTTTGCCCTCCAAAAAGCCCCAAGCCAGACGCAGGAACGACACGGAGTCCTCAGATGTTCAGTTTTATGGTATTTTTATCTTGTTTATTATCTCTTATCATTTCTCTCTGTCCTGAGCCTGGCCAAGGTCTTCACAGCACGGGCATCAGGCGAGGACTCCTCCCCGTACGGGGACTCGTCATCTTTTATACAGATTATTACGTTTCTATTATTTACAGTTTCTTACCAGTATCTACATCCTATACTAAACAGGTCACTTCTACACTGACCCAATCCCTCTAAAGCTACTTTGTGCCACCGTCACAGCAGAAGATGGAGACAAAGAAGAAGACTCCAGGGCACCACCCAGATTCCTCCATCTTGTCCCCATTCACCTCTATTCTAAGAACCCAAATGGGAAAAACTACTCTATCTTTTACTACCCTTTGTGGCTTGTAATTCCTCTCTCAATGTTGGAAGTTTCTCCCATAGACTAAAGTCGAAAACATTGTCCTTCTGGGCTCTGTGCCAGGGTCTCCAACCCCCCTGTACAGATACCAGACCCCCCTGTACAGGTCTCTGTCTGTCCAGGGTATTCAAAGGAATACCCTGGACTCCACCACTGGTGTAAGCTAATACCTCCTCAAACTCCCTGGCTTTTCTGCAGCTGACTAAAACATGCATTGTGCTCCGAACTGTAATTGCAGGCGCTTTTTCTTGGGGCCAGGCACCCGACAGCACAGAGGCTGGAGACAGTGGTGCTCCAGTCCTCACATCTGAGGCTACTACTGTGCTGCCTCTGCACTAAGCAGCCTCCCACGATGATTCTGTTGGTTCAGACACTGCTCTGGCAGAGCTCATGCTGAGGGAACACTTGCCTGCACCTGCCAGAAGATGGGTTTTGCTAGGCCTAATGACTTTGAGATAATAGTCCTTATGGTAAGGGGAACACAAGCCAGCCTCCCCAAATCCCCTCCCACACTTCTGGTCTGCAGGTCCCTGGGAGGCAGGATGGGGGCTTTGGTTCAGTCTGTGGTTTTCCACATCCTCTGGCCTTTCTCAACATCAGACAAGCAGAGTATTTCAGGGTTCTGCAGGTACAGCACAAAGCCCAGTTCTTGAGTACAGAACTAGAAATGAGGTGACCAAAGGGAAAGGGGCAGGGAGACTCAGGTTACATCTTGTACCAGGGGCTCTCGGGGAATCGGGCACAAATGCAGCTGAATCCTGTGGGGCTGAGACCTCACACTAACTTTCTCCAGCAACCACTTAAATCTAGCCCCAGCCTTCTATCCTAAACCAGCATCTCCCCTACATTCCCTTTCTCCCCTTGTGCCTAAGCTGTGTTTTAACACTTGCATTTTTGTGTAAATGTAGGAAAGTGGACCCTTCCCACTTCCTGGGCTTTCTTGGCTTTTAGGCTTGAATCCTGTTCTTTTCACTAGTGCTTCCCCACCAACTGTAATGCCCTCCCTGCTGGTTCCAGAAATTATATAAAGTTGAAGTATTTTGATTTGTGGAACCCCAAACAAGTTTCCAGGTAAATTGTGGATACTTCTGTGGAAAATCTCCCTCTAAAACATAAAAAGTATAAACTATACAACAGTCCTGGTAATTTTGCTGTCTTGTGTATGCTCCCTGCTTATCCCATGACGTAGAAATCCAGCTTGGGTATTTTGGCTGCTGTCTCCAAGCCACATTTTCCCTTCCTGTTCTCACCATCTCTCCCTACTTTTTGGCACATTGTGTGAAGTGGTTTTGGTGCCACAACAGGCAACCAGATGTTAACAAGCCCCTGGCTCTGGCTTTCAGCAGTCCTGCCACCAGTGGTTAAGTGAACATTGTTCATTGAACAAGGCCATTGTGCATCTGCTCTGTGCACACCTTTTGAAATGTGAATACTTTTTTTCAGCTACTGACTGAAGGATACCCAAGTCTTGGCCTTTTATATACCAGAGTTTGTAAAAGAGAGAAAACCCAGATATCTGCAGCTTGCTAGTTTCCAGGAGGGAGACTAATCCAGGATAATTTCTACTATTAGGAGAAAATTACTCTCTTTTTATTTTTGAAGTACATAATGGTAATACTTTTCCATTTACCCTTGTAGGTAGCCCAAGGCTTCCTGCTGCTGCTGAACCATCAGGGCTGTTTTTCAAAGAAAAGAAAAGAAGGAACAAAGGATGTGATTCCTGATAGCTGTACCAGGGATGGACACATTGCCCCGGCTGATGTGGCAGGTACCCAGGGGCGACAAGATATTCAGCTCAGTTCAGCTGCAGAGGAAAGCTGTAACTTTCCATGGAAACCACTGGATTGATTCTCTACCTTTGGCTACAGGTAATTGCTTTACTTCAGGCAATTATGTGTGGTAATTAGAAGTAGATTGTGTAAGGAATAGCAAAAACCATGAGTACATCCTCTGTGTTTGTGGTCTGTTCCTTTGAGAGTAATTATGATTTTTTTAGCAGTTTCTTTTTTTTAGCCTAACCTGTGTCTTTGTTTAGTTGATGAAGCACAAGAAGGAAAAATAAAAGTATATTTTCAGCACATTACAGAGTTCTGCTCATTTTTAGACACGCTCTCTATTACAAGTGCTTATTGGAACTGCAGTGGAAAAGCAGAATGATTTAAGGACTCTAAAATTCTCGTTTCCTTCCAGTCTGATACAGTGAGGGATGACAGCTAAGACACCAAGCAGACCTCAGAAATAGATGCAGCTCAATACAGGACAAACACATTTTGCTTGGCTCAGAATATATTAAAGGAGTTACCTTGTGCTCTCTCTTTAATATTGCTTTGTTTGGGGTTTTTTTAAGAGCTTTTTTGAAAAGTGAGGAGTGCCAAGGTAAAGGACAGTTTAATAAAGGTTGATAAAGGTCCCACTTCTTTATTACTTGAGAAGTGCTATCATGCTGCTATTCTTAATGAAAGGTCAGTCAACTAAATTGTCCCTGGGATTCCACTTAATTACATTCAGTGATGGAAACTTTGTTGTCAGAGTCTAATAAACCAGCAGATGGCTTTAAGGAAGTCGGTAAGGTAGTAATTTTAAATAGAAACCTGCTTGCTTAAAAATAGAAAAGATAGCAGATTTGAGCAAGAAGTTCTGTAAGCAGCATGTCACTTCTCCACTGCAGGGCAAGAGACACGGATTTAAGCTGTGTTAGAAATGTTCATTGTCAGTGTTTATCCTCTAAGCCTCTGACTGAAGGGCCTGTTGCTGGAGATATCTTACTGAGAAATCCTTTAGTCTGAAACTTGGCCTGTGATAACTTGGGTGATTTTTCTTAATGCTTGCAAAGCCATTTATCCCGAGATGTAATTGAAATCCAGGGATGCCACAGAATGCCATGGCTGTGACTGAGACCCTATCTTGAAATGTTAAATAAGTAAAGATGCTTAACGGTTTACACCCTTAATGTTGACCCATTTTATAATTATTTTGTCATTTTCCTTTACTTGTTCTGGGTTCATTGTTATGCTGAGAATAACTTGCCTTCCTTGTCAGTCCTGCAGGTTTTTTATGGTACAGCATAAGTAATATTGCAGTATTCCAGCTATGTTCACTAATACTGCAAACTCAAAGATTGTTTGAGGCACTTGTGCGTATTACCATGTATAAAAGAAAAAATAATTTTAAAGAACACAAGAACATTAACAGCATCCTGCAGGTTCTGTACCCTCCCCAGGAGCCGTTCTTGCCCTGGGTGTCCTTCTGGGGGCCAGTTTGAGCTGCACAGGGTGCAGCAGTTCAGGCTGTGCTGGGCATGAGGTGCAGACCCTGCAGGGAGGGCAGTGGCTGCCAGGTGAGGTTTCCTGCTGGAGAACAGCCAGGCTGGCCCCAGCTGTGGACAGGGGACATCCCAACACCTACACTCCAATGTCAGTCTCACAAATGTGATCAGTACTTCTCCCCCACTTGAAACAGGAAATCACTTGTGCTCTGGAGAAGACCCAGGCTGATTCCGCAGTTGACCTGATGCAAGAAAGGGCAGAGTCACACTGTCACTGCTGCCTGGTGCTGCGGTGCTGGCTTGGCAATGGTGATGCTGCCTTTCCATTTGTTTGCCTTTGAGAAAATCAATAGACTGGTTCTGTCAGGAGCCCTGGTGAACATCAAGAGCCTTGTGCCTATTTCTTTCAGTATCTGTCACAACTGACCTAAATATTAGAAGGGGATCCTTTACTCTCCTGACTGCAGAATTGTCCCACCAGTCCCGCAGACTGACTGGGGGTGGGGGGCCAGAGTCACATTAGACATAAATGGAAAGAACAAACCCTAACTTTCTTTAACTTCTGCCTTTAAACGGAAGATTTTAGTGTCAAGCTTTCTCTGGTTTTATCAGATATAAGACTTTGTAATCACTTTTCCTCAGCTGCATCCTGTCTTTGAGCTTCTCCTCTGTGACAAGAGCTGCCCAGTGGACCACCGGGCCGAAGGAGAGGAGGTAACACAGCGTTTGTCACAACAGTGCTGCCCCTGGAGCTAAACAACATAAAAAAAGGACAGGGCAAGGTCCAGTCTGGGCAGCAGGAGGGTCTGGTGGATTGAGAGAGACACAAGGGGATTTTCTGCCCTGTTCTGGTCATTTACTAGCTCAAAGGCTACATGTGATATAGGACAAACTTTATTAGAAGAGTTAGCATTTGCCTTACAGCTTTAGTCAGGGAAGACCCTGGTGGGCTGTCTCCCGGTTTGCATGTTGAGTGTGAGATGTTTGGATCTGGCTGTAAACACTGCCATTTCCATAAACTCAGGGCCATCCTGTCTCAGTTTGAGCTCCTGAAATTAAAGGCTGTTGTGGAAATGCAGCCCTTATCTCTGAGTGAGATAAAACTTGCAATCCTGTGTTACCTACAGAATGGGATGCTGGGAGGACCAAACAGCTCCAAATATTGAACAATGTAAGTCAGCACTATGAGCAATTGTTGTTGTGAGTCAATGTTGAATCCTTGCCAAAGATGCCTTTTACAAATAAAATTTAGCACTAATTTATCAATGGGTTAGTTCAAAACATCATGTAAAGCACTCAGTACATAATGAACCCGTCTGGATCGAAAGAAAATGCTCATAACAACTTTATTATAATAAATACTATGTTTAAGTGGACCAAATCAATGTAAGGGTAGTGCTGTGTTTATCCACTGACAATTTCCTACTTTCCTTATTACCTGCATCTGGTAGAGAGCGTTTTGTTCATAGGGTTTTTTTCCAATTTGTTACTTAAAACTGCCAGCATGTGTTCTTTACTCCTTGCTGTGCTACCTGCTGCTCCCCAGCCATCATCTGGTGGCACAAAAGCAACCCAACCCTCCCCCAAATTCTCTTCTGCATGCCACACTCTGCGACTGGCAGACAGGGCATTTTCTGGATCACTGTCCCCACGGCAAAGGTAATCCATCTGTGCTACCCAGAGCTGATCCTGGGGGAAAGGCCACCCGTGTGCTCTCTGTTCCTCCACGGATTCTGTTCTGTGGCTGGCCTCCAAGCCAAGAGCGGCTGGGTTGCCCCAGCTTCCCCCAGAGTAACCCCTGCTCTCAGTGCACATCTGCCGCAGGCTGATGCATCTTCAGGCTCGGGGGTGGTTCAGCTTTGGTTTGTTTTGTTGTTTTCCCTTTGCTGACCCGATGTCAGCAGTTCCAGGGCAGTGCAGACCGTGCCGTACCCCAGGATCGCGGGAATGTCGCTGCACCCGCTCCATGTCCCGCGGCCCAGCCGGTCAGAGCGGGCCGGACGGCGCTGCCGGGGGTGCTGCGGGCAGCCAGGTCCCCGTGGGGCTGCTCTGAGAGTCCGGGGCCCGCTCGGTACCCTCGGGGGTCTCTGAGGACGCGGGGCCCGCCCGGCGCCCGCGGCCGGCTCTGAGGGTCCGGGGCCCGCCCGCTGCCCGTGGCGGGCTCGGTGCGCTGAGGGCGGGCGCGGCGCGGCCCCTCCCCGGGGCGGTGCCGGGGCTGGCGGCGGCAGCGGAGCGGGGCCATGGTGAAGATCGGCGTCCAGCAGCCGCCCGCGGCGCTCAAGCCGGACAAGGAGAAGGAGAAGGCGGCGGGGGGCGATGGGGCGGTGGGCGCCGTGCTGCTGCCCCCGGGCGCCGTGAGTGGGGCGGGGGCGAGAGGCGGCGGGAGATGAGGCGTGCGGGTGGTGTGGTGTCGCTTCGGACCGGCACCGGCAGCAGTGTCCGGCTTTTACCGGCGCCTTCGGGGGCTTGGTGGGCACCCGAAGTTTAGAGAAGCGGGGAGGGCATGGGGCAGGGTCGCGGCGCCGTGGCGCGAGCAGCCGTCCCTAGGCACGGGAGGGAATGTCCAGCGCACACAGCGGCAGCTGAACTCATCCCTTTGGGTGGTTTAGCCTGCGGGAATGTAATTTCGGATTGGCCATACATGGGTGGATTTCAAATCCGAACATCTCTGAAGGCTTCGGGTTGGCATGGGGAAGAGGCAAGAGGAGGAAAACAGATGGTGCTGGAGCAAGATGAGAAGCAAGGGGCTAAGAGCACACAGCTCCAGGTGCTTTGCAGATGGGAGTTGGTGTGGAGTTGCTCTGCTGGCTTCAGGTGATGGGTAGGAGAGGGGAACAGGTGCTCATGCCTGCAGGGGTTGGGATAGCTCCAGGCACAAGGGAAAGGAAGGCACTGGAACATCCATAGCAGACACAGAGCAGGGGCTGGGGCTGGGTGGAGTTGCGTGGGTCGCTCGCAGACGGTGTGAGCCGCGGCCAGGTGCTGTCGGGCAGTGCTGGGGACCTGTCACAAGTGGTACAGCCAGTGCCCCTCTCCAGTATGGACAGTGAACCAGCACTGTTGTGTTTGGCAGGAGTGGGGCATTTCTGCAGTCTCTGGTGCTGGAGAACCCCACTTGCCAGCCCTGCTGCGAGGGTGGACATGCTGGGTGAATTCCACACTGTGTAGCGTGAGGGTGTTTTCCTGAGCTGGACCTGACCCACGGCATCAACTCTGCATTATTACAGAGCTTCCATTTCAGAGGTGAAGTCCTAAATGGCATTTCTGTGTTCCTCACAAATCCCTAGGCTCTGCATGTAGTCTGATCATTTATTGAACCCTGGTATCTCTCTGACTCAAAAAAAGACGTGGGAGCTGTGGTTTTGCTCTGTTCCTGGAGCATTGCAGAGTGTTCCTCCTCGTGCACCTCACCAAACAAGTGGGAATTGCCCTGGAGAAGTGCTTTGCAGCAGAGGCTTCAGGAGACTGCTGTGTTCTGCAGAGTTCAGGGAGTCCCACCATGATGATCTCTCCCAACACACACGACGTGCTCGCAGCTCTCAGCTGTGCTGCCAGGGTCTGGCTGTGCTCAGGCTGTTGTGATTGCATCTATTAATCTCACACCAAGGAGCTCTGCAGAGACCTGGAGCAACGTGGCCAACTGTGACCTCTCGGTCATTTCCTGACTGTATTTCCTAATTACAAACTAAGGTGTGAGTTTTCTTCCTGCCTCTGATGTCCAGCCCTGGAAGCTAACTATCCCACTGGACTTCCAGCTCATCCTGCCATTAAATCAGCTTTCCACAGCCAGAAACTCAGTTCTTTTGTTGATCCTGCATGAGTTCAGGCAGGATCCATCTATTTCTCATGAGCACTGTGAGGAAAAGAGTTTAAAAAGTAATAAAGTAACAGAAGCTTATTTTTATCCTTAGTGCTGCCAGATCCCAGCAATCAAAATTATTCTGATTCAGGTCCTGCCAGATGTGTGAAATTGACTTAGATAGCAAATAATAAATTTTGTGGGTTTTAACGCTGCTTTGGGCCTTTCTCTGACTCCTGGGAGGTATGGTGGTGTTCTTTAAAGCCCAGCTTTGTGAGCTACAAAGGAACTTAAAAACATGAATTTAGAACAAAGACTCTTCAACAGTCTCTTGATTCCAGCAGACTGACGTGTAAGAACATCAGCATGAGACCCATGAAATAAGGACTGGAATGGGTTACAGTGAGTCTGTGTGGCATGAGGATGTCTGGGGAGCAGCACATCCACTGACATCAGGTGCCCTTTTCCTGATGATGTTTTTCAGACTATGCCAGTGGATTCTTTGGTGTGCTTGGGCTTAGCTGGACCTTTACCTTTATAAAACACCCAACCTGTGACGTTGGTCTTTCCATAACCAGGCTTTCTTGCCGTACTCCCCTGCCAATAATTTCTGTCTGTGTGTGTCTTTCTCTAGCTGCCTTGCAGCAAAATGGCATTGGTGTCATGCAAACAAGATGCTCTGCATTCCTTTCCTCTTTGATCTCATAACTTCAATCCCAGTGATAGGAGCCAGAGCTGGGAAATGATTCAGCGGCAGCTTCCGCAGCCTGTGAATTTTGGCAGGTGCTGGGTGAATGCAAAGATGCGGCAGGCAGGAAGATGTCTGTGATGCTAATGTGTCCTGAAAAGCAGTAGGTGAGGAGTCGTGACAGCAAGCTTGCATGTGCGGAACCTTGTTTCTTCCCTGCACAACTTGGCTTGAATCGGGAAGAATATGCAATTTAAACTCTTGTCAGAAAAATCCACATAATTTTGAGACTGTTGCAAGACTTTAAGAGCTTATAGAGGAAACAGTCTCATTGTTAGCAGGAGCTGTGGGGATGTAGCAACCTTGAGCAGAAGGCAGCTTGAGGTTATGCAGCCAGTAAGAGTCCGTTGTGTTCATTGGAAAATATTTTTTCAGATGCAAAGTAGTATTCAGTGAGTTTTAACTGAGCTTCATATTTGCAGTCTGAAATGGAAACAAATACATAGGCTGTGTCTTTAACTGCTCTGGGAAATACTGCTCCTTAACTGCTCTTTAACTGCTCCTTGTGATTGTGATGGATGTTGCAATCCACAGGAACCAAATAAAACTGATGGCTAGAGCTCTCTAGTCAAAATGTGGGTTGGGTTTTTTGGGGGTTTTTTTGATCCCTTGTGCACCCCACTAATAACTGCTCATTATTTGGCAGAGACAGCACAAGAGCCAGAGGGGAAGGGGTTTCATTAAAATCTTCTGCCTCACCTGGTGTAGGTGAAAGTGGAGGGCAGAAGCATCTCTCAGCCCCCTCTCTCTCCAGAGTGGACTTTGGCTGCCCCGGCTGAGGGCTGTGCCCAGCACTTGGTGCTGCTGGCTGGGGGAATCGTGCCTTACAGCCAGCACTTCAGCACAGGCTGGTGTCTGGGGGACAGGGGGGTTTGCAGGCACTGGGAACACATCTGTGTGACCCAGGGGCTGCTTTCACAGAAACCTGTTGTCCTGCCTCTGGGAGAGGGAACAGCTCCTGCAGTCCTGTTTGTCTCTGCAAGGGTGAGTGTGGAAGGCAGGGCAGGCTCAGGTCTGGCTGATGGGACAGAAGGGCTTTACAGGCCAAGCAGGACTAGGAGAGCTCTCTCCATATCCACAGGCCAGGTGAGCTGCTGGAGACACCTTGGCAGTGGCTCACAGGCCCGGGGGCTGTGAGGGGCTTTCCAGGGTGCACACAATGCAGGGTGTGACTGATGTTTTGCTCTTGGTTGGTTGCAGTAATACTAGGCTTTGATTTTGTGCCTTTCATCCCATCTACGTTCCCAAAGTCTTGACAAGACTCAGTGGTCTTTGGATCACACCCTTCCTGGTTGTGTGGAGAAATTCCCACAAAGGAGCTGCTTGCTGCCTGCCACTGGTTCCATCCAACCCTGCCGTGTCTGTGTGGTCTCTTTGTAGCTGCACCTCAGGACCTCTGTCCAGTGAGTGCCTCAGCTCCTGGCTGATGGCTCAGCTGCCCCAGCCTCCTCCTTGTTGCCACAGCTCCCATACCCAGCGAGGTTGCCCTGTTTGGCAGAAATAGTAGGGCAAAGCCTGGAAACATGTGAGGAGCAGGTTCCCTGAGGGCCCCTCTGGTGGTCAGGAAGCTCCACTGTTCCCTGTGACTGCACATCTCACCAGTGAAGAGCAAGCCTGCTGTGGATGTGGAGCCCTTAAGCAGGCAGGTAGTGCCTCACTGCTGGGGCTGGTGGTGTGTCCCTGACCTCCTTCCTTTCCTGATGCTCAGCTGGGCATGGTGAGCTGGGAATGGTCCAAGAGGATCAGCCTTGCATGGTGGCAGCAGGACAGCAATGCCACTTGTGGCTCTCAGGGGCTTTGTGCATCACTTGTACAGTGATGCTCCAGAGCTGGGTTCCAGCTGAGGGGGCAGGTGGAGGAGCAGTGGCTCTTTGGCACTTAAAGCAGAGTCACACCAGCCTGTGCACTCTGCTGTGCCAGTGCCGTGTTGGGTTTTGTGAGCAACTTCGTTGCAGAACGTTGTGAGCTGGGAGACAGATGGTGAGGGAAGGGGATGTGAGGAAGAGTCTTTTAAAGAAGCTTTTTCACAAACCAAGCTGTAAATTCAGAGAGAGGAAGGGAAAACTTGCTGGCAGCAGTGTGGATCGATTGTGCTTCATTGACATGTTTGCAGGCTTGGGTCTAGACTTGAGGCTCTTGAGCTGTGGGGGCTCTCACCATGCTCAGGCTTAGGGAGCTGAATATGGTAGATCCCAATTTTAAGAAGCAGCCTCCTGTGACAGAAGGTTATTCCTGGTCATTTCCCAACCCTCTTATAACCATGTGGGCTGAAGTGATGACTTCTTTTTGTGCTCTGTATGGAGTTGTCAGCTTAAAGAGGAGCATTGTCGTTTGGTTTTGGTTCTCTGTGGTTGGGGGATGCCTTGGAAGCAGAGGAAAAGGTCTGAATTAGAAAAAAAAAATGGTCTGTGGACCCTTGCAGGATCTGCTGTAATGAAATACTAAACTTCTGCGTCTTATTGGACTCCAGACATGAATATTTGATAGTCCATCTGAGCATGACAAAGGATCTGGCTAAAGCTGGCAGAGGGATTAGGACAGAGGGTGTCTATTCCAAGCAGAAACGTTATAAATGCAACTGAATTTTGAAACATATAGCTGTCTTTCACCAAAGAGATGTAAATGGAAGAGCTGGAGACAGAGGAACTGGGAATATTTGTCTAGAGGTGTGTGTTCTCCCAAAGCTGGGGGAGAGCTGGAGCCAGCCCAGCTTTGCATGGAGGAGCTTTTCACCAGGGAAGAGCCTGTCGCATTTACTTGCTTTGGGCACAGCGGTTTTGGTGAGGTTTTTATTTGCAAAACACAGAAAACAAAGAAATACCTTTAAAAAGAAGAGTTTCAAAGGGCACAAATGAACAAAAAGTAAGTATGGGGCAGAAGCCCAGAGGAAGGGATTTGCATCCAGCAGAGCACTGCAGCCAGGTCTGGAGAGATGGAGGATGAGGTGTCCTTCCTTGTGCACTGCTCTACAGTTCCTGATTTTGTGCTACCAAATGTTTGCTCATTATGACGTTTACAGGAGATGGAAAAGGGATTTTCACTTGTAAACACATATTTTCTTCCCAAGTGATGTGCAAGAACCTAGGAATGTTTAGGGTTTTTTTTTTTTTAGTGCCAGTGTTACTGTTTGAGGGGGGACAGTGTGAGGGTACTGAGTTTTCTCACTCATCTTTCTGCACTTGCTTTTCAGTGTTGTCTTCCTTGGTGCCATGCCTTACCTTTGATGTCAGTTTGAACAACAAAGAGAAGGATAAATTTACCTCCTCTCTCTTGCTGTTAAACTAGACACCTTTTCTTTGTGGTGAATTTTCAAGTGTAGGATTGACTGAGTTTTCCTATGCTGTTGCTGGGAGAAGAGATAATAGCTGTCAGTGTTCCAGAAGGGAGCAGTGACTTCATTTTATGGTGTGACACTGTGCAAGTCCTGATTTTCAGGGAAGAAGTAAATGCTGTAACCTGAAGTCTGGTTCCTTGAAGATGACTGAACTTGCCCTCCAGGAGATGCTGGACTCTGCCCCTCTGCTTAGGGTGATTGGTGCAAGTTCTGGCTGTGACTGCCCCTCTTGTCTGCAGAAGCAGCAGAAGGCAGGACCTTGGGTGTTCCTGGGCATCTTGGGCATGGCTGTGTCCTTGCTGAGTTTTGGGAATCAGTCACATCTAGAGGAAGAGTGAGGAGGGACGGTGCTGGCTTCATTGGCCATGGCCAGATCAGCAGTGCTTGGCTTGCTCTTGGTGAGATCCAGAATGGCTGATTTGACCATCTCTGCCTGCCTTTACCGTGCAAGCTCCGAGGTGGATTTTGTGACTTTCAATTGTACACACCCCAAAGCTCTCCAGAAGTGGAGCTTTCTGGGGGAAGCAGTGTGAGAGCCCAGTGCCAGTGTCCAGGTGAGTCCTGGGCCCAGCTCTGCTCTGGTGCTTCATTAGCGTCCAAAGGCATCGCTAGAGGTGAAAAACTTGAGGTGAAATTTTGTGAAACCTTTTGATGTGTCTTTTCCCTGTCACATTTTCTGCTTTCAGATATGTTGCCGCAGCACCCAATCCTTCACACCTCTTGCAAAATCAGCTTCTATCTCTCTTGGCTTGTGCCCAGGGCCGCCTGCCTGGGTTGGTAGGTGGCTTTGTTTCACCTGGGAACAGTTGTACAATTGCAGTACAATTGCAGTACAATTGCAGTTTGGAAAAGGGTTCTGTGTCCTGAGGGACAGCTCAGCACTTTGGTGGGGACCCAGGCTCATGGCTCGCTCCTTCCAAGCCATGCATGATGGTGGAAGCAAACAGACTGCTTCTGGTAGCAGTTTCTCTTCCCTTCACCTGGGAGGAGAAGGAAGACTCAGCTACACCAAGAGCAAGCTGAAATCTGTTGGCGTTTCCTTACCTCAGTTTCACAGTGTTCTTGAACATTTTTGGCATTTGTGAGAGGTTTTTTAAGGAGTCAGGTGTCTGCCCACCTGCATATGTCTTTAACCTTTGAGTCAAGGCTCTCTTTAAATTTGCCAGCCTCTCAGTTTGGGAGCTTCCCCTATTCCCAGAGCAGCTGCTCTGCTTCGCTTTTGCTTGAGCTGCCTTTTGCCTTTCATTGCTCTGGAGAGGTTTTGAGACCCAGTGCCAAAGCTTAACCTCCATTCCTCTCCTGGGGAAAACTCCCATTCTTTTAATGCCACCTCCCACTTCAGGGAGTCTTTTGTTAAAAAACCCCAAACAACCCATGGCCTTCACATGGCTGTGCTGGCTCCTTTCCTCCCCCAGGTGAGGTCTGCCCAGGTGCTTCAGAGCCTTTTAGCTGTGGTGTTGGAACTGCTCCATGGCAGGGACTGATTTTTCCCATCATTGCAGTGAGTGGCCTGGAAATCAGGCTCTGTTTATCAGAATCAGTATTTTGGCAGTCAGGCTGTTAAATGCCCAGGCTGGGACATTTTTTGCCACTTTGTCACAGCTGTTTATTTTCTCTCTGCTTGCCTCTCTGTTCAACATGATGCTCAGGGCTTCAGCTGTGAGCGTGGTAAGAACAGCCTTGTTTTTAGCAGGGGCTTTGTTGGCTCTGCTAATGCTCTGAATGGTTGTACTCCTGGGAAAAAGGAGAGGGAGGCTGGAATCATTCCAGCTGGAAGTTGTTGTCCCTCTGCCAGAAAAACAAAATAAAAAAAATATGGAAATTAATTCCTCACTCCTGTGCAAAGAGGGAGGAGAAACAGCCCCTTAGTTCCAGAAATGGACGAAAAAAGGAGAAAAGAGGGGGTTTTATCTCTCTCTTGCTGATGAGGGAGAAGGAAAATATGATCACTGAGTGCTTAGGAGCTCCCACATGCTCGGCTGCATTTTTAACATCCTGCTGTCTTTGTCATATAGCAACAAAGCTGGGGGTTTTAATTAGCCAGTGGTTGGTTTTGATATTCCAATTTTCAGCACTGTGAAGTGACTCCTGAGGCAGGTGGCTTTGTTGCTAGTCAGGTGCTGTGGTGTCACTCAAAGGTGTGATTGGATTCATTTATTGCAACTTCTTTGCCTTCAGCTGTGATAGTCTCTTAATTACAGGTTTGCTGTGGGGTTTTTTTTTGCTTCCAGGCATCTTTGTGTCCAAAAGTCATCAGCTGTGTTCTCTGTGGAAATGCTGTTGGGTGGCCAGTGCAAGCACTGCTCAAGGACTGTGAGCAGGGACTTTGGTTGCCTTGGAAACTGTGTGCCATATATATTATTTATATATATATCTGTGTGTGTATGTTTTCCTCTCTGTCTGCATGCACGTTTCCTTTTCTGACCTAGAGCGTCAGAAATGCCCTTCACCCTGGAAGGACTCTCCTTCCATGTGTGGGTTCCTTGAGACACCTCTCTTTGCTAGTGCAGAGCTCTGACCCCTCTCAGCCAGGGCAGTTCCTCAGGCCGTCTTCCCCCATGGGCTCACCTGGTATTCTCATTTTGCTTCCTCTGCTCTCTCCAGGCATAACTGCTCTTGAGGACAGGACTCATTTTTTGTTCATCTGGCACAGGAACCTTCTTTGGAGTGTTGGGGGTGCTTTGATGGATGCCAGGATGCCTTTGCTGTGATATTTTATCTCTCTGTTCCTCTCCCTCCTCTTGTCTTCCTTCCTCTGCCTTTTTCCTGTGTGTGGTCTCTCACCTCCCTTCTGCAGAGCTTGGCACTGCTCCAGTCTGGAGCCTGCCTGCCCCCCCAGCTTGCTCTGGTCATCCCTGGGGGCGCTCCACCACTGAGCTCCCTTGTGCTGGAATTCCTGGGTAGGGGCATGCTTGTCTTTGGGAGGCAGCTCTGCATTTCTTCACCTTCCAGCTTATCCCACAAACTCTGCAGTGCTTTTGCTGGAGCAGGGGAGCAGCAGTGAGTGCCAGCAGTGCCCACTGAGTATAGTAGAGGTGCTGGCAGTGGGGTGGGTGTCACTGATGGACATGGAATAAAGAGCTTGACTCCGGTTCAAGGTAGAAGAAAGATCAGAAGGCTTTATTTACAATTCATCCAGCCTTTTTATAACATGCTGCTAAAAATGCACATTATTGGTCCATAGAATGGATACCTCTCTCCATTGGTTAAATAACAGAAACAACACTTGGGAGAGAGGTTATTATGAGAAAAATATTGTTTACTTAGAAATGTTATATTTATTTACAGGAAGTATCCTTGAAAGAAAGCTTTCCCAAGAAATCTTCCCAAGGGAAGAAAATCAGCCACTGACAGGCTGAAAACCTTACAGACTCAGGAATATCAGACCCACAGGGTGGGTGGACCAGAGGGCTTTGCTTCATGTGCAGAAAGAGCAGGCTCTTGGTACAGGCATGGTGGTCACTTTCCCAAGAGGGGACACTCAAAGCTGAGCCATCACATCAGAGGAGAGACGCTGCTGTAAGTGGTAGCACTGCCATTTTCCAGCAATCAGCTGTGGGGGTATTGCACTTGAAGTCAGTGGAGGTGCCACCATTGCAAGGCCTTATGTTTTGATTTTGCTGTGAATATGGGACTCAGTGTGCTGGGGGTAGCGACCTTGAACTGATTTTTTTTTGTTGTTTTCCCATAGTCCATATTGGCCTTTGGCTACAGAAATGAGTGAACTGCAAGGTAAGTTAGATTGTTCTGGTGAGGGTTTCTTAAGTTTGGAGCCTGCATCCTTTGAGGAAGCCATGGCAGTGTCTGCAGTTATGTCAGTGCATCAAACATTGAGAGCTCAGGCTGCTGCTCCCTTGAACAGTGTCCCCAAGAGCAATAACATATCTTAGATGGCACTGCTCTCCAAACCGCCTCCCTTTGCATTGCATTTCTCTCCTCACTTGTCAGTCATCAAAATCACATCTACTATTTTTAGTCACCCCACGCTTCTTTTCCTGTTGGTGTGTATATTTAGACACTTGCCAATCTCTGTCCCCTGTTTGTCAGGTACTGCTACACCTAAAATGAAAGATTTCAAACTCCTGTGTTTCAGAAATGCAGGAAAAAGGATTTGTGGAGGGCTCTGAGCTGTTTCCAAAGCTGAAGAAGCAGAGAGGGGCCTTGAGCTGAGCCCCTCTCTGCTGAGGCAGTGTGATACTCAGGAAGGGATCGAGGCGTGACATGACACCTTGAATTTTCTCACTTTTGTCATCTTCAGCAAGACATGGGTGATGAAGGAGCAATAATGTCATATTTCTGTTTTTATAACCTTCTGTATTAATGAGGAATCCCAAAGGCAGCATCAGGTATGGTTCTTGTGAACAGCTCCTCCAGTGCTATGTCCAAAGGCTCAGTGAAATTGGGGAGATTGGCACAACCACAGGTGCCTGGGAAGTTTCCCTGCTCTGACTCACTGTGGCATTTGAACTTGATTTCCAAACCTTGGACCAGAGATTGTGTCCAGCCAGGCCTCTGTCCACCACCCCCTTGTAGGAGAACTGTTCCTTAACCATTCAGTACCAAGCAGGGATAACAGGACACCAGCCATTTTCATCATGTCCTCAGCAAGACGTGAAATTCCAAAGAAAATCCACACAGATTGCATTAGGACTTTTCCCCACTCCTCAGGCTGCTTTCAGGCATCCTCTACCCCATGGTCTGTGTCATGCCTCCACCCTTTCCCATCTGGGTGTTTGCTGCCTGTGCTCTGTTCCCGTGCTGGCCCCATGAGCCAGCAGGGCACTGAGTCACAGTGAAGAGCCTGCTTTATCTGAGGAAAGAAATTCCTTTTTCTATTCCAATATCCTGTCTGCTGCCGGGCGCTGGGTTGAGTGTCTGAAAGCAATCGTGCCTGCACACTGGAGCAGAGTCAGCATATCTGGGAGCTCAGGCTTGTGTGTGGAGCTGCCTCTGACTCTTCCCAGCAGAATGAAGGATTAGCAGGACAATGCCAGGCAAACCCCCAAGATGTGCAGGTGCTCCTTGTCACAGGTGGGTGCTTTTTCCCCACTGCCCATACAGGGTAAGAGCGAGTTGTGGCTTCCCCTTGGGTTACAGAGCTTAAGGAATTCCACCCCTTGCCTCTTCTGAAATGGTCCACTGGAAAGGGAGCTGGCCTAGCCCTTTCTGCAGGGTCAGCAAAGTGGCACTGCCAAGGAAGATGGAGCAAAGAAGGGATCACGGTGTGAGTGGCAGTGGGATGCTCTGCAGAGCTGTGGATGTGTCTGTGCATCCTCCCCATGTGCATATCTGAAGTGCCTGGAACGTGGACATGTTGCCCTTCTGCCACTGCTGTTGCTCTTCCTTCTGTTCTTTCATGGAGAAGCAAATTAATGTTTGTCCTCTGCTCAGCCCAGAGAGGGGAGGAAGGGCCTTATGTTCATTTTTTGTGTAAAACATGTCCAGTTCTTGGAATATTGTGTTTAAAACAACAACAAGATGGAAAGCTCATTTACTCAGCTGAAATACCTGCCCCTGCCTCTGCCCAGGGACGGTTTTGACCCCAACCTTCCCCTTTCCTCTTGGCCAAAAAAACCCCAGGCTGGATCAAGGCAGAAAATTAATAGGATGGTTTGTTGCAAGCCACTGCTTGATGGTTAATGAATTCCCTAGAGCATTGCTAAACATCTGGTGAATGTACAGCATTTTTGTGTGTTAGTATTTTGATTTTTGTCCTTTGGAAATGCACACCTTGAAGGCATGAACTGCTCTTCAGGAAAACCCTGCTGCCAAGTCTGATTCTCCCCTTGCTGGGGAGCCAGGAATTCCTAGGTAAGAAGTGATGGAAATCATCTGTGGTGCATTTTCTGGTTTTTAGAGTACCCTGTTTGTAAACAATTCTGCTGGAGGGAGTGAGGGTCCTGCGGGAGAGGAGGTGTGTAGGAACAGGGCAGCAGCCTGTGGAACAAACTTCTTGGATTTTTCCAGGCTGGTGCAGATTGGTTGTGCTGGGTGAAGAGCTGTTAGAACAGGCTGTGCACTGCTCCACCCATGGGTTCTCAGCGCTGGGGACGCTCCAGCCCCAAGCCCAGGTGCAGACTGACATAGCTGCTTTTAAATTGTCATTTATTCACAGTGATAAAGGCTGGTGACCTTTCCATCTGCTGGGCTGGGGATGGAGACACACATTTTTTTGTCAGGTTTTTCCAGGTGATTTTTATGCAGTGTTTTGCAGGACTGTGCTAACTGTTCCCCTTGGCCTGCCTGGCTGCATTTTTAACTGCACTGCCTAAATTGCTGCTCCATCAGAATGGTTGCTGTTGATTTTTTTTCCTTCCTCACTCAGAATTTGGGGGTTTGTTTAATAACTTCTACCAGAGCAGAGGTCTGCTTGCTTCTCCCGGCTTCTCCCGCCATGCAAGGCTCATGCACTTTTCCTGAAGTCAGAAATGTTTTGTAGGGAGCAGAACTCATCTTTGGCAGCGAGAGGTGGGATGTCTCACAGTGTCTTTGGTCATGCAGAGAAGACAGAGCTGCCCTAACAAGTAGCAAACCACTGAGGGCTTATTTCCCCTCCCTACCATTCTTCAAACACAGCTTTTCTTTTAGTGGGAGTATTTCTTTTGCCCTTTGAGTTGCTGTGTCCTCATGGAGCCTCTCTCCAAGCCCTCCCTGGAGTCCGCACTGGCAGGGCAGCAGTGCATTAACCACCACGGCAACCTGGCACCTTTCCGATATGGTTCACTTGCAGAGCATTAAACATCTTCTCAGCCTTGCTGCAGTGTTGGGAGATCTTCTCCTTCCTCTTCACCCCTACCATCTGCACTCTTTCTGTGATGACAAGTATCTGGGGAAAGCTGCTTCTGTGAAACACTTGACATCCAGCATGACTTTCTTGTCCTAGCAGTTCATGTCAGAGAGCCTTTAAACTTCCTCCAGTAATGTGATTTTTTTGTTTCTTTTTTTTCCCTGTTCTTTGTGGCTTATCAGAGTTGCTGCCCATTGTCTGCAGAAGGAGAGGAAAAATGTGACATTTTTCAGCTTGCTCATCTCTTTATTTGCTGGAGGAGCAGCAGCAGACTGATTACAGTGATCCTTCAGTGCAGGGAGCTGGCGGTGAATCGAGGTGCTGTGGGTCTTTCAGCAGCTGGGATGAAGGAGAAATAAATGTAGATTAATTTCTCCTGGAGGTGTGCTGGAATTGTAGCTCCCCCAAAGCAATTTGGTCTTGGCAGTTACCAGGCTGAATGTGGCTAGGAATAGAAAAGTCAGTATCTGTAGGGGTCCCCTTGGGCTGGGCCCTCCTAATCCCTCCTACTCTCCTACCTCCACTAGCAGGTAGGAGAGGGGCTGGAGGCTCATGGCTCTGCCACTGTTCCTGCATCTCAGTGGAGCTCAGGTGAATCCCCACCTGGCTGGCTCCCCACGGGTGCCTCAGTGCTGCTGGGGTGTCCTAGTCTGGGAAGGGAATTATGCCTCCAAGCCTGGCACACAACTGCTGCTCTCACAAGGGCTGCTCCAAGGTAGGGAAAGGGGAAAGAGGTGTTTGCTGCCATCTGGGCTGGGCAGAGCTGGTCTGATGCTACCAGAGGGTGGCAGGGGCCCATCGGCCTCTCCCGTTGGGCCTTCAACACTCGCACCACCCTGTGGGTCTTGGCCAGGTTATCCTGGAGAAACATCTCTTCTTTAAGAAGTGAGGAACCTTAGAAATGGGAGGCTGATGTTTGCTTTTCAGTTTGTTCCTCCTGTTTGTAGCAATCTCCAAGTAGCTATGGAGTGTCTGTCTAGTCAAACACATCAGATAACAAAGTGCACAGAGGAAGTTAATCTGCAAGAGCCCTCCCTGGTGCCTCTCTCCCCTGCCTGCCTGCTCAGCTGAGGGCAGCTTTCAGCTCTTCTGAGTGGAAACTGGGGCATCTCTGAACCAGCTTCTTTCATCTGCTTCTGAAAGGCCTTACATCGTCCTGCTTAACATTTTGAGGAGTTATTTTGGTAGTAAAAACAAGAGCAT
Source organism: Cettia cetti (assembly GCA_013401135.1). NCBI lineage: Eukaryota > Metazoa > Chordata > Aves > Passeriformes > Sylviidae > Cettia > Cettia cetti. The sequence goes on along the minus strand of VZUI01055159.1, from coordinate 972 downwards.
CATAGGTTGGGATGAGCTGTCTCCAGGAGGTAACCATGCCTTTGCACTGCCCTCTGTTTTCAGGGCTGTGACAAGGTGAGCTGGCTACTGTCTGTATAGATTGGGCAGTACTCTGAAAAGGACAGGTGTGTTTTCTTTTGATGCTCTGGCCTTTTTCCTGGGAGCTGTGCTGCAATGTGCTTGAAAACAAAGTTGAGATCAGCGCATCTGTTTGTGTCAGCTCAGACCCCAGCAGGGCCAGGAGTTACCTCTCTGGGACCAGTAATTCCCATCAAAAAAATTTCCAATGAGAAATTCTGCCATGACTAGCAGCATTTCAACAACAACAAAAAAGACTATAAATACATAAATGCTGTTACATTCAGTAGCCAGAAACTCTTAGTTCCTGATTTTATTTTTTATTTTTTGGTCCGTCTTTATCCCCCACTGAAACAAAGTTTGTCTTTGTTCGGAACAATACATATGTCTGTGTATGTTCACACACACAAATTTTTTTTTCAATACGTATATATGTATATAATGTATATAGTTTATGTGTCTGGGGTAAGGGAGGCAAAATGCTCAAGAAGTGTTCTGCTGTTCCCAGATGTGAAATAGCTTTGCAGGGCAGTGCCTGCCCTGTTCATTGCACAACACAACCTCCTTGGATGGAAGGGCAGGTCGCTGGGGGCCTGGAGCAGCCTTGGGGTGGCACAGCAGGTCGCTGGGGGCCTGGAGCAGCCTTTGGGTGGCACAGCAGGTCGCTGGGGGCCTGGAGCAGCCTTGGGGTGGCACAGCAGGTCGCTGGGGGCCTGGAGCAGCCTTTGGGTGGCACAGCAGGTCGCTGGGGGCCTGGAGCAGCCTTGGGGTGGCACAGCAGGTCGCTGGGGGCCTGGAGCAGCCTTTGGGTGGCACAGCAGGTCGCTGGGGGCCTGGAGCAGCCTTGGGGTGGCACAGCAGGTCGCTGGGGGCCTGGAGCAGCCTTTGGGTGGC